>JASDQU010011409.1:7806-38683 GCA_032191745.1 Picea mariana | reverse complement strand
CTCTCATTGGGGGTTCAAGAGCCCTCCCTTGGAGGAAGAGGGGACCCATAAGTATCCCTTTCTCTTTGGTGTTTTCCCACTAATACAATCTATCCATTGGTGGCATGGTCAATTGTTTGGTTAATTTTGGTTTTAACTCCCTTATGCACTTTAGTTTAGTTTCTTTAATTATTGTTAGCTTAGTTGTTTGTTTATTTCTTGTGCTTGATATTTCTAACTCTTGCACTAACCTTTGTCCTGTCCAGCTAACCCAACTGGACTTGCAAGTGTCCCTCTTTTGCTCATTCAGGTGACGAAAATGATACAACAAACCTCTCTTTAGAACACCTTAAAAACTATGAAGGCGACCTCTTTGAGAACCCCCTTATTCCATTTCAGGCGGGTTGTACAAAAACAAGCTTGCTTACAACTTCAAAAAGTTACTTCAACAAGGAAACCAATAGACTTATTACAAATGCCAGAGAGTTGTTGAATAATAGAATGAGGGAAGTTGATCAAACATCAAGTGAAAATGATGTATCTCATTATTGTTGCCAATAAGTATCTTGTTATTGGTGCCAACATTGTTGTCATTTTTCCTTCAATTATTAGAGTGCTTGTATATTTTGTATTTGTAGCCTTGAGTTGGATCTGTTTTAATGTTGTAGTTGTATATGAAATCACCAAGACGACGAAACACCAATAGTGACTAAGGCACACAAAATGATCCTAAGACCCCCTTATTCAATTTCGAGCAGGGCTAGAATGTGAAGAGAAATATTCAATTTTATTAACTCCATTTGCAAACTTTCAAAAACTCCTTATAACTCCTTTACAGAATAATTTATAAGCACCCTTATAACTCTGTATGCAAACTTTCAAAAACTCCTTATAACACATTTACAAAATAAATTATAAAGACCCTTATAACTCCGTATGCAAACTTTCAAAAACTCCTTATAACACCTTTACAAAATAGCTTATAAACACCCTTATAACTCGAGTTACAATTACAAATTTTATGAATAATAAGAACACTTACATGTAAACTCTTTTTACAATTACAAAGAGTATACCACCATATAAGTCCTTTAATCTATATTGCAAAAAGTATGCACCTTATAACTCCTTTAAGTTCTATTCCTTAAGTTCCTTTATAACACTAATTTACAACTTTAATAAAACCCCTTTATAAATGGGCATCTTTATAATTGCCCTAAATAATTTTAATGGACATCCTTATAATTGTTTTTTTATAATTGCTTTAAATAATTTTAATGGGCATCCTTATAATTGTTTTTAGTAAAAAAGCAATATCACAGATTTCCTTATAACTCCTAAAAAATTCCATGACTACTCATGCAAATATAACAAATCCGTTCCTTTTTCTAAAATGAGCACGTACCTCAAAACATTTATAAATCCCTTATTTTTTAAATGCGCAGGTTCCTCAAAACATTTTTTAATGTCTGCAACCTCAAATATTATTGTGTTACATTTGTTGTCAATACTTACATCCATACGAGTTCACACTAACTGCAGAGTTATCAGAGTAATTCTTTAAATGGAAAAGGAGATTTTCATAATCATCTTAAGTGCCGTGTGAATATAAGAAACTTAGGGTTAGGGTTTGTCTTCGATAGAATGTTGTCATAGCCCTGCGACCATTTAATCCCTAAGCTTTCATCATTCCAAATCTTTCCAATATATTGAGAAAAAAAAACGATGACATTTGGATTTTTCATCAAATTTTAGTCCAAATGTTTGGCGAAAGAAAATCGATTGCGCAAGGAGCTCAACAATCCCTATCACTTCTTCGATACCTGAATACCTGCATAGGCCAGCAAAAACTATTTTCTTCTGAAAAAGTGTGGAAATATCCAGGTTTTTCGTCAGAAAGCTCTTTGAGCGGCAATGGAGTTTTCCCATATCACCTGTTCCTTTGCATTTACGGATGGGATTCATGTCTTTCTGGGCCATTCCTCAATATTCCCTGGATGACAATTTTTCAGAGCTCGATGCAAAGGAAATGAAGGAAGAAGAACACGGGGATTCACTTGTATAAGCACTTTCTTCTAAGTTTGCACATAAACAGCACTCAGCCTTTCAAGCTTGTTAAGAAGGCTATCCAAAATTTCCAATAGAGACTGGTGAACAATATCAAGCCGAAATGTTGCTGGGTCCTATTTTTGGAGTCCTTCTCACTTGTACCTAAGGCTTCTAATTTTCTCAATAAGCAATACAAGCTGCCTAAATATGCAATATGTTATTGTTCATCTAAATGTTCTTGAGGATAGAATTCGAGAACGTTAGGCACAGAAGAAGCCTCAAGAGAATGTGATGGCAAGGTCAAGCTCAATCGACAATTGTCTCGAACTTGAGACATGCAAGTGAACAAATGGGAAGAAACTTTTGTGCAGACCGCGTTGAAGTTATTGTAAAGAAACGTAAATATAAGCAAGAACTTGGATTCTATGACTGGTTAGATGATGGTGCAATATGCACTAGAAAAAATCGATGAAGAAGATGGATCTTCACTTAAATGGCACCAACAAAAATTTAAACACAGAGATACAGCCATATTTCTTTTATGGTAAATACAATTTAGAATCTTTTTTTCTTTTCTTAAAAAAACATCAGTACCAAGATTAATTTCTACTCGTAAAACCCATATCCTTCCATTCCTCTTTCAATTTTTCCAATGATAGATGCTTCAACACCTTCCAACAATAGGAGTGATGTTCAAGGCCATCAAATCATTAACGTGCTCTGATAAACCACCAAGCCCATAAGATCATCTACATGCTTTGATACCACATGATAGAAATTAGGGAAAGAAAGTAGCCAAGAAAATAGAATAACTAACAAAATTGAGAAGACAAGAAGATAAGAGGAAAAGGCACCAAGCCAAGTCAATTTCATATGTACATCAACAGTACATTTAATAGACGACCCCACAACTTTGCTTCTGCATACTCTTCACCATTGTAGAAACTTTTGACTGCCAACCTCTTGCTGGTGTCTTCTCTTGCCCTTTTAAAATTTGCTTTCTATGTTCTTGAAGTAGTTAGAGTTTGTCTTTCTATAACTTTCTAGGATTCCTTTTTTGAGCAAACCACTTTTAATTAATGATTGATTAAAGTATTTTTAATGAATTATGTCATTGAAATTCAAGTCTCCAAGTAGGACCCACTTATTCCTTTAATAAAGTTTATTTAATAAACTTTATTTTCAAATTTTAAATTTGTCTTCCTTTAACAAAAGAGGACTTTGTTTTAATTTTATGAGTAATATATTTTCCCTTTCAGCCATGAGAAACATTTCATATAAAATTTTCATCATCTCATCTTTCCAATGAGTCCTCATGGGTACAATTTGGAGTTCTGGATCTCAAGATATGAGCTCGAGAAGTTGAGGTTCCAAGCAAATATATCATCAAATCATAAAAAAAAAATAGTGTGTGGCGTCAGATGCCACAGATCATCCTGCGATACCCGTATGGCGGGATGGACTATCGTCGGGATCCTGACATGGTCTTACCTCTTGGAGAGGTGTGGGACCACAGAGGTATGTTGATGTATTTGATGTTTTGGATAGTGTAGCATATGTTTTATGTATGGATGGATGTTGATGCTATCATTTGTTTGGTGTATGTGTAGATGTGGGGCCACGAGGCTGAGAGATGGAGCTGGTTAGAGTGTCAGCTCGTGAGGGGCCAGTGAGACCGCCACAGGGTGAGCAACGGGATGGAGAGAGGCGTCGCAGAGACGAGGCTGGTGCTAGGCCAACCGATGATGCGAGAGTTGGACAAAGGCACATATTCAATGACCCTGGTGCAGGGCCGTCGAATGCGCCTCAGGGAGAGGTCGACGGGGTGCTTGAGGACTTCTATTACGAGTTGGAGATGGTATGACATGGAGTGTCTGAGGGCATGTAAACTCAGATCCAGGACGAGGGAGTCTTGGAGCAGTGCGTGGGAGGACAGACATAGTTGCAAACCCTAATACGCCAAGTAGTGGTGGCGACAGCAGCGATGACAGGGCGACTGCCACCTGGACCGAGTAGACCCCCAGCTGGTGGGGCACCACCTCCTGATAGAGGACCTGGTGGTGGTGCTCTAGCGACATCATGAGTGCTTGATGTATTTATTTTTGTATTTATAAAGGCTTGCGAGCCTATATTGTATATAGGGTAGTGTGACACCTATTTTGTAACTATAGGGATGAGGGGGTTCACCTGTCTATGGGTGATGTACATGTTGTACTATTTTTTGTAAACATTCATGGCACATTGATATATATATATATATATATTTGGGACCTTTGTGGAGTTCACATGTGATGATGTTTTATGGTGATTTTTATAATGTCTAATCTATATGCCATGACAGTTTTTGATGATTTATATATGTGTAATGGTGTCTTGATGTGATAAATGCCAATCTAACACTAGGTTAGCCACACTATCTGCTATTTGATTAAATTGTCGTGGAATATGTGTAAATGTAATTGAATCAAAATGTCGAGATAAAAGTCTAACTTGAAGGTATTTGCAGAAGAGGCAAGGATCGCGGACACAGTATACATTGTTGAGCTGCAGGATGACAAGCTGGGAATCTAATAAGACACTAAGGTGGTGAATATGGTGGTGACTGGCCTTGACAAGGAGGCCAAGGACGACTATGTATTATGCTTGGTTGTTGGTTGTTGAGCCCAAACATATGCCACTGGAGTGGAGTAGTTCATGTGAGGGGGTATAGAGGGACCAAGTAGCCGAAGCGAGATTCTGTGTCCATTGGCTAGCTTCGTCAGTGTAACTGATGTGGTAGGCTATGGAAGAAGCATCTGTCAATAACACAAATGGTAGATTAGACATAAGGCATGGAGGGAAAAAAGAAGATTAAAAAAGCTACAAAACGTGTACAAGAAAGAAAAAGCCTAGTGTAGAATGACTACGCTCAGGCATAAAATTTCTTTAAGTACAACCTGTTGATGGGTTCTTTGAGAGGGTGGCCTTTGGGAGAGGCCAGGATGTAGGCACCTTTAGTGAGGTAGTGTTGAACGATGTAGAGTCCATTCCATAATGACTCAAATTTTCCATGGCCGAGGGTATCGTGGGCGATATCATAGGCAAGGACGAGGTCTCCTTCGTTAAATGAGCAAAGGTTGACATGGCGATCAAAGTTGGCCTTTGAATGTTTTTTGGCTATCTCATTGTTTTGTAATGAAGACTGACGGTCTTCATCCAGTGACTCTAAGTTCAGCAAGCACTACTCCATTGGAGCAGTGTCAGGTAAAAGCTCGATGGCGGTGTGTAAGGTGGGAATTTATCACTTGATGGGGAGAGTGGCTTCGACCCCATGGACAAGATGAAATGGTGTAAAGCCTATGGCAGTTTTAACTATCGTGTGATAATCCCATAGTGCGGAAAACAACATATGATGCCAATTGGTCTTATGGTTGTTAATCGTGCACTGTAACATGGTTTTGAGGACCTTGTTGATTGCTTCTACCTGTCCGTTGGACTAAGGGTAGTATGGGGAGGCAAACTGGTGGGAGAAGTCTAACCTGGAGCAGAGTTCGACAAAGATCTCATTCTCAAAGTGTTTCCCGTGATTAGAGACTAACTATAGTGGGASTCCAAAGCAGGAGATGACGTGATTAAAGAAAAAATGCGCTGCAGTGTCAGTGGTRTTGTTGAAGGTGGGCATGGCTTCAACCCACTTGGTGAAGTAAGAAATTGTCAAAATAATGTACTTGTGTCCATTGTTGGATGGAGGGTTGTAAGTCATGAAGTCAATGCCCCATTTACAAAAGGGGCTGGAAGTGATGACTAGGTGTAGAAGAGTGGGTGGCGCTCGTGCTTTGTAGGCATAAAGCTGGCATTTGTCACACCATTTCACAGCGTGGATATAGTTGTGAAACAATGTGGGCTAGAAGTAGCCCACGTGAATGATTTTCTGGGCGGTGGACATCCCTGAGAGGTGACCACCGCAAGCGCCGATGTGGCAATCATTCAGAACTCTATCAGCTTTGTCGATGGTCAAACATCGACGGAGTAGGGTGTCGACCCCGCGACGATAAAATATGTCACCTATAAGGAGATATCGAGGGGCCTGATGGAGAATACATCGATGATCGCCCCGGGAGAGGTGTGGCCGAAATTTCTATGTTCAAAGGTAGACGAGGAGATCTCCGTACCAGGGATCATCCGAGGGGATGTAGAAGAGGTGTTTTTCAGGGAAGTTCGTATTGATGGGTGACCTAGTAGTATCTGAGAGAAATTTTGTAATGAGTTCGACGAGGATGAGGGATTTCTTGCTCTTGGGTATTGAAAATTTGAGGTCGTACTCCTGAATGATGACGATCCATCGAGAAAATTTACCATTGATTTGCTGACGACTGAGCAAGTATTGCATGGAGTTGGAATCTGCCATGACTTTGGTAGTGCGAAGTAGGATGTAATGGTGCAGTTTTCGGACTGCGAGGACAACTGTAAGGGTGAGTTTCTCTTCATGATTGTACTTTAGGGGTGGCCGTGAAATATTTTTACTAATATAGTAAATTACATGCTCGTGGCCATCATCCCCTAGATGGATGAGAACTCCTACTATTGAGATGGATGAGGTCGATAAGTAGAGGATGTAGTCGCGATCATAGTCAGGTGGACTAATCAAAGGGGCATTAGAGAGCACCTCTTTTAAATTATCAAAAGTAGTCTGGGCATGTTCATCCCATTGGAAGGGGATATCGTGACACAATAAGCGAAGGAAACCATGTCCGCGAGTGGTATAATCTAGGACAAAGTGACATAAAAAGTTATCTTTGCCTTGTAGGCTCTGTAGTTGGCATAAATTCCTAGGTGGTGGAATTTCTGAGATGGCTTGGACCTTGAGGGTGTCTACGGTGATTCCATGTTGGGAGACGATGAATCCAAGGAGGTGTACAACGGTGACACAGAATACACACTTGAGGGGGTTCAAGTCGATGTTGTACCGACGACATCTGTGGAAGACGACTTGTAAGTCATCTAGATTTTGAGTGTGTTTCTTAGAGTGAGCGGTGAGATTGTCTACATAGGTGAGGATGATGTGAGCCAGATCATGAAAAATGTATGTCATAGCCCATTGGAATGTCGCACCAACATTCTTGAGGCTAAAATGCATGACACGATTTAAAAAATTATCCCATGGGGTAGTGAATGTGGTTTTATACTGGTCTGCGGGATGAATTTGAATTTGATTGTAGCCGAAGAAACCTTCCATGAAGGAAAAGGCTTCGTGGCTGGCACAATCATCGATAATTTGGTCAATGAAAGGTGTTGGGAAGTTTTCTTTGGGATAGGCATGATTGAGATCACGAAATTCAGTGCAGACACGAATAGTGCCCTTTTTTTTGTTGACAAGGACGAGGTTGGAGACCCATGATGTATATGCGATGGGGTATTGTTGGCCCTTGACCAAGTTTTGAAGAATACCTGGTCATATTTGACCATTTTTGGGATTGCGACAACTTACCAAAGATGGATCGCAACGCGAAGCAAGAAAGACCTATTTTTGTTCCCTTTTAGGGTTTTCAGTTGATGTAAAGGGAAAGGGATGTCGTCCCGTGGGTTTACCCACGTTTAGGCCCATTTTGTAATCTATAAATAGATACTTAAGTAGTAGATATGATAGCTAAGTGCAAATAGTAGTACCTCTATGTGATCTATAGCTAAAGGCTTAGTGCTAGTAGCTGGATATGCGTGATCGGATGTATATTGCAAGTGCTCTGTGCATGATTGTAAGGAGATAAGAAGGCTAAGTGCAAGTTGTTGTAGTTTTGTGCTGAAGTGCAAGGAAGAAGGATCTAGCGAGCTGCATAGATCTTCTGTCCTGTGTGAAGTAAGGGTCCCTGAAGCTTTGTGCTGTAACTGCTTGACCGTGATAATATAAAGAAGAATACTTTGTGGACATAGCCCCAGGGTGGGGGTGAACCACGGTAACTCTGTGTAATGTGATCTGTGCTTTCATCTAAGTGTTGTCTCCTTTTTGGCTAAGTGCTTGTTGTGATTAAGTAGAACTCGTTATGCTCTATGGTTATGATATATGAATGAATGTTAGATCTGATATATAAGATTCTTAGTGCTTGATGTGTTGAATCTAATCTATATTTTTGTGGCTAAGTATTGAATCATCTTTAGTCTAAGTATTCACTGCGATGCTCTGTGCCATCCGTAAAGCACCATAAGGGTTAAATATTGATGAATAATCTATGCTAAGTGCCCTGTAAAAGATATAATCATGGATCAATATCCTAGCTAGGTTGCAGACACCCGATTCCTGTAACCACCCCTGCCTCTACCTCGAGTGAGACTTCATCTGCTTCACAGGTGTTGTCAAAAGGGCCGGTAGTTAGGGTTTTGTTTGTGCGCTCTTGAGCATTGAACCCTGGGTCTGCACCTGTTCCAACAAATGGTTCCGTTGCGGAGACCGAAACTGTGATTACTGGAAACTAAAGAAGAAAAATCTTTGTGCAAAATAAGCTCTGTGCATAGATCTGTTGAACTAGTGTGCAATATTCTACTTGACCTACGAAGCTTTGTGCCGAGAAAGAAAGGTCAGATTTGAAGGAAAGAGATCATATCTGCAAGAAAAGAGGTGGATACTGAAGAAAATAAATCAAATCTGAACGCTTTGTGCTCTAAGAAAGGTTAAAGTGGAAGTTTCCAAGTTATATCTATAGAAAAAGGTAAGATCTGTAAAGATCTGTGCTTTAGTAAAGGTAAGAATAGTTCAAGTGCTCTTTATAGGTAAGATATGTGGAATTTTTTTTTTTCTGAAGCATGAATCTAGGTATGCTTGATAGATTTTATCCTAGCCTGAAAACTAGGACATCATTAGATGGAAGAACATTTGATAGATCTGATAAGAATAATGATAGATATGTTATACCTATGCATAGAAAGAATTGTTGGACTGACAGATGGATGCAGGATCTTAGATTTTTTTTTTTGCAGGCTAGCTAAATGACCCTAGTGCACAGTACAAAAGAGGTTGGGGGTCATTTAAAAGAAAGAGAGGATTGACCCTATGTTACATTTGAAGAAGACCAGGACATCTTGCTAAGGTATGCCCCGGGAGAATCCCTAGTTGCCTCTGTTGTAAAGCTATGGACCATGAAGTATTGGATTGCCTTAGAATGATTGCTAGACTTGAAAAACTGAATATGGAACAAGCAGACTCTGAAGGAGATCAAGAGACTAAAATTATGGAAGAACCCCAGAAAGAATCAAAGATCATGTTACTGAAACTAAAAGAAACCCTAGATGATCATAAGGATATCAGTTTGTCAGAGATATTCAAAGAAAAGGAGAAAATAGAAGTAAGAATAGGAGACTTTGACATTGAATGTGCTTTGGATCAGAGAATATCGATGAACATTATGACAGAAAGAACTTGGGAAACCCTAGGAAGGCCTACTCTGGTCCCTTCTCTAGGAACCATCGGATTATTCAAAGGAAAAATGGTAACCCTATGTGGCAGAATTACCCAGATAACTATGAGTACCCATGGAACTTCGACAGAGGAAGAGTTCGAAGTCATTAGATTTATTGAGGACCATGCCCCATTTCCAACTTTGTTAGGAAATATCTGGATTGAAAAAGACCAAATATGGAGGAAAGAAAAATAGGAAGCCCTAGAACAGAAGAAGCAAGAACTCATGGAATTTATGACTAGAAGGATTGCCTACTTGATGGAGGAACAAGAGAACAAATCTCAGTTGTTAAACACCAGGGACCTGGATGTCGAAGCTATAAGAGAATTATAGGAACCACAGAAGACCAAAATACCTAATCTATATGATGAAGGAGTATTACCTTTGGATCTGAAGAACGACCCTAAGCAACACAAAGTGACTATGTCAAGAGAAGATAAGACTTAGAATGGAAAAAGGATGACCGAGACTAATCTCACTGGGAAAAATGCTAGGAAGCTAAGTAAGAAGAGGGCCAAAATTGGAAAGTTACAGAAGACCCCAGAAGAAACTTCGCAGAAGGAAAAATCACAAGAATTGAGCTTCGCCGAGATATCAGAACAACAACATCTGACACTTGCCATGGTGCAACAATATAACCGTTGGATCGATATACCCATTCGACTCCCACCCCGAATGAGTCGAAAAAAACAATTATGGGTTCCCACTAAACCATTGGACAACACCAGAACGGATAGAACAAAGTTAATGAAGGCCCCATATCCGTTGCTAAGTTTCCCTACTTAGTCTGTCGTGCCACACATCGAGAATACTTTTTGCTAAGTGAGAATTTGAGACCAAACCTTGAGATTACTTCACCCTGTGATCATTGCCTTGTTCCCATACTATTCATCATAGTCTCAAAATTCATTTTCACACCTGAGCTAGTGGGCCCAAGATTGTATGTCGGACGAGCTCAACACTGTTGAGAAAGTAGTTGAAGAATTTTTGATTGACCTAATGGCTGAGAGAGTCATGTCAGAGAGAAGGATGTCTGTTGGTGTGCAAGCATCATTGACAGGAGGAGTCCAAGCATCTCCCTCCACTTCTCGCAGCGTAGGACCTTCAAGAACCATGAACCAACTGACCCAACTGGAAGAAGTAATCCAGCAACTGTAACAACACACCACGGATCTGGAGCTCCGCATCGTGCCTAAGACCCCTCAAGAAATAAGAGATCTAAGAGAGGCCATTGCTCGAAATGCAGTTGGCCGATTAAAAACCTTTGCTTTGGAATGCAAGCAACTGAGTGCTAGAAGCGCCCAGACTTATGAAACCCTTGCAGAGAATCCATAATTGCAGACATTGGAGGCACAACTCCAAGAAAAAAAGAAGCATGCAGACACACTACAGGCACAGATAAAGGCTTTGACCCCAGTCGAAAGAATGAAGAGGTTTGCAGAACAATGCACAACCCAACAATAGGTACATACACTACAAATCAAAGTGATGGAATTCTCCTAATGACTTTAGCCGATCCAGGAAAAGGCATGCCAACTGTTCACTGAACTGGAAAGCCAGGAAGCTGAACTCGAATAGGTTGTCATCACTGCAGAACAACGCCTGGAAGGACCGCTCAATGATAGTGATCTAGGAATTTACTGAGCAAGAAGCTGTCGCACTGCAGTAGGTTGAAGTAGCTCGAGCCAAGCTCGAGGCATTCGAGGTAGAATTGATCAGACCTGAGTGACTCGGGACAAGTCATAGGTGAGTGTTGGGGGCCTGGTTTCCCTTGACCAAGTTTTGAAGAATACTTGGTCATATTTGACCATTTTTGGGACTGCGATAGCTTTCCAAAGATGGAGCGCAACACGAAGCAAGCAAGACCTAATTTTTTTCCCTTTTAGGGTTTTGGATTGATGTAAAGGGAAAGGGATGTCAGCCTGTGGGTTTACCCACGTTTAGGCCCATTTTGTAATCTATAAATAGATACTTAAGTAGTAGATATGATAGCTGAGTGCAAATAGTAGTACCTCTATGTGATGTATATCTAAAGTCTTAGTGCTAGTAGCTGGATCTGCATGATCGGATGTATATTGCAAGTTCTCTGTGCATGATTGTAAGGATATCAGAAGGCTAAGTGAAAGTTGTAGTTTTGTGTTGAAGTGTAAGGAAGAAGGATCTAGCAAGCTGCACAGATCTTCTGTCCTGTGTGAAGTAAGGGTCCCTGAAGCTTTGTGCTGTAACTGCTTGATCGTGATAATATAAAGAAGAAGACTTTGTGGACGTAGCCCCATGGTGGGGGTGAACCATAGTAACTCTGTGTAATGTGCTCTGTACTTTGATCTAATTATTGTCTCCCTTTTGGCTAAGTGTTTTCTATGATTAAGTAGAACTCATTATGCTCTATGCTTATGATATATGAATGAATGTTAGATCTGATATATAAGATGATTAGTGCTTGATATGTTGAATCTAATCTATATTTTTGTGAATAAGTATTGAATCATCTTTAGTCTAAGTATTCACTGCGATGCTCTGTGCCATCCACAAAGCACCATAAGGGTTAAATATTGATGAATGATCTATGTTAAGTGCCCTGTAAAATATAGAATCATATATCAGTATCCCAGCTAGGTTGTAGACACCTGAGTCCTGCAACCACCCCCGCCTCTACCTCGGGTGAGACTTCATTTGCTTCGCAGGTGTTTCCGAAAGGGCTGGTAGTTAGGGTTTTGTTGATGCACTCTTGAGCGTTGAACACTGGGTCTACCCCTCTGCCAACAAATGGTTCTGTTGCCAGGACCGAAACTGTGATTGCTGGGAACTAAAGAAGAAAAATATTTGTGTGTAGATCTGCTTCCCTAGTGCGCAGTATTCTACTTGACCTATGAATCTTTGTGCCAAGAAAGAAAGGTCAGATTTGAAGGAAAGAGATCAGATCTGCAAGAAAAGAGGTGGATACTGAAGAAAAGAAATCAGATCTGAACGCTTTGTTCTCTAAGAAAGGTTAAGGTGGAAGTTTCCAAGTCAGATCTACAAAAAAAGGTAAGATCTGTAAAGCTCTGTGCTTTAGTAAAGGTAAGAATAGTTCAAGTGCTCTATATAGGTAAGATAAGTGGAAATGTTTTTGTTTCTAAAGCATGAATCTAGGTATGCTTGACAGATTTTGTCCTAGCCTGAAAACAAGGGCATTGTTAGATGGAAGAACATTTGATAGATTTGATAAGAATAATGATAGATATGTTATACCTATGCATAGAAAGAATTGTTGGACTAACAGATGGATGTAGGATCCTAGAAATGTTTTTTTGCAGGCTAGCTACCATGACCCTAGTGCGCAGTACATAAGAGGTTGGGGGTCATTTAAAAGAAAGAGAGGATTGACCCTATGTTACAGTTGCAGAAGACCATGACATATTGCTAAGGAATGCCCCGGGAGAAGCCCTAGCTGCCTCTGTTGTAAATCTATGGACCATGAAGTATTGGATTGCCCTAGAATGATTGCTAGACTTGAAAAACTGAATATGGAACAAGCAAATTCTGAAGGAGATCAAGAGACTAAAATTATGGAAGAACCCCAGAAAGAATCAGAGATCATGTTACTGAAACTAAAAGAAACCCTAGATGATCATAAGGACATCAATTTGTCAGAGATCTTCAAAGAAAAGGAGAAAATCGAAGTAAGAATAGGAGACTTCGACATTGACTGTGCTCTAGATGAGGGAATACCAATGAACATTATGACAGAAAGAACTTGGGAAACCCTAGGAAGGCCTGCTCTGGTCTCTTCACTATGAACCATTGGATTATTCAAAGGAAAAATGGTAACCCTTTGTGGCAGAATTACCCAGATAACTATGAGTACCCATGGAACTTCAACAGAGGAAGAGTTTGAAGTCATTATATTTATTGAGGACCATGACCCATTTCTAGCTTTGTTAGGAAATATTTGGATTGAAAAAGACTAGATACGGAGGAAAGAAGAATGGGAAGCCATAGAACAGAAGAAGCAAGAACTCATGGAATTTATGACTAGAAGGATTGCCTACTTGATGGAGGAACACGAGAACAGATCTCAGCTGTTAAACACCAAGGACCTGGATGTCGAAGCTATAAGAGCATTAGAGGAACCACAAAAGACCGAAATACCTAATCTATATGATGAAGGAGTATTACCCTTGGATATGAAGAAGAACCCTAAGCAGCGTGAAGTGACTATGTCAAGAGAAGATAAGACTCAGAATGGAAAAAGGATGACTGAGACTAAGCTCATTGGGAAAAAGGCTAGGAAGCTAAGTAAGAAGAGGTCCAAAATCAGAAAGTTATAGAAGAACCTAGAGGAAACTTCGTAGAAGGAAAAATCACAAGAATTGAGATTCGACGAGATATCAGAACAACGACATTTGGCACTTCACCATGGTGCGACAATATAACCGTTGGACCGATATACCTGTTCGACTCCCACCCCGAATGAGTCGAAAAGAAATTATGGGTTCCCACTAAACCGTTGGATAGCACCAGAACGGATATAATGGAGTTAATGAAGGCCCCATATCCATTGCAAGCAGACCGTTGCTAAGTTTCCCTACTTAGTCCGTCGTGCCACACACCGAGAATACTTTTTTCTAAGTGAGAATTTGAGCCTGAACCTTGAGATTACTTCACCCTGTGAGCATTGCCTTGTTCCCATACTGTTCATCGTAGTCTCAAAATTCATTTTCACACCTGAGCTAGTGGACCCAAGCTTGTATGTCGGATGAGCTCAGCGTTGTTGAGAAAGTAGTTGAATAAGTTTTG
Organism: Picea mariana; assembly: GCA_032191745.1. Classification (NCBI taxonomy): domain Eukaryota; kingdom Viridiplantae; phylum Streptophyta; class Pinopsida; order Pinales; family Pinaceae; genus Picea; species Picea mariana. The sequence continues at coordinate 24,449 of JASDQU010011409.1, read as the reverse complement.
ATTGACCTAATGGCTAAGAGAATCATGTCAGAGAGAAGGATGTCTACCGATGTGTAAGTATCATTGATAGGAGGAGTCCAAGCTTCTCCCTCCACTGCTCGTGGTGCAGGACCTTCCAAAACCACGACCCAACTGACCCAACTGGAAGAAGTAATCCAAACAACTCCAACAACGCACCACAGATATGGAGCTCCACATAGTGCTCAAGACCCCTCAGGAAATAAGAGATCTAAGAGAAGCCACTGCTCGAAGCGCAGTTGGCTGATTAAAAACCTTTGCTTTGGAATGCAAGCAACTAAGCGCTAGAAGCGCCTAGACTTATGAAACCCTCGCAGAGAATCCAAAATTGTAGACATTGGAGGCACAACTCCAAGAAGCAAAGAAGCATGCAGACACGCTACAGGCGTAGATAAATATTTAAACCCCGGTCAAAATAATGAAGAGGTTCGCAGAACAAGACACAACCCAACAACAAGTACATACGCTACAAAGCAAAGTGATGGAAGTCTCCCAACGACTTCAATCGATCCAGGAAAAGGCATGCCAACTGTTCGCTGAACTGGAAATCCAGGAAGATGAACTCGAACAGGTTGTCATCATTGCAGAACAATGCCTGGAAGGACCACTCAATGATGACAACCTGTTCGAGTTCATCAAGGACCACTCAATGACACAATGATCCAAGAATTTACTGAGCAAGAAGATGTCGCACTGCAGTAGGTCGAAGCAGCTCGAGCTAAGCTCAAGGCATTCAAGGCGGAATTGATCAGACCTGAGTGACTTGGGATGAGTCATAGGTGAGTGTTGGGGGTCTGTTGGCCCTTGACCAAGTTTTGAAGAATACTTGGTCATATTTGACCATTTTTGGGATTACGATAGCTTGCCAAAGATGGAGAGCAACACGAAGCAAGAAAGACCTATTTTTGGTCCCTTTTAGGGTTTTGGGTTGATGTAAAGGGAAAGGGATGTCGGCCCGTGGGTTTACCCACGTTTAGGCCCATTTTGTAATCTATAAATAGATACTTAAGTAGTATATATGATAGCTGAGTGCAAATAGTAGTACCTCTATGTGATGTATAGCTAAAGGCTTAGTGCTAGTAGCTGAATTTGCGTGATCGGATGTATATTGAGTGCTATGTGCATGATTGTAAGGAGATTGGAAGGCTAAGTGCAAGTTGTTGTAGTTTTGTGTTGAAGTGCAAGGAAGAAGGATTTAGCGAGCTGCGTAGATCTTTTGTCCTATGCGAAGTAAGGGTCCCTGAAGCTCTGTGTTGTAACTACTTGACCATGATAATATAAAGAAGAAAAATTTGTGGACGTAGCCCCAGGGTGGGGGAAAAACATGGTAACTCTGTGTAATGTGCTCTGTGCTTTGATCTAAGTGTTGTCTCCTTTTTGGCTAAGTGCTTGTTGTGATTAAGTAGAACTCGTTAAGCTCTATGCTTATGATATATGAATGAATGTTAGATCTGATATATAAGATGCTTAGTGCTTGATGTGTTGAATCTAATCTATATTTCTGTGGCTAAGTATTGAATCATCTTTAGTCTAAGTATTCACTGTGATGCTCTATGCCATCCATGAAGCACCATAAGGGTTAAATATTAATGAATGATCTATGCTAAGTGCCCTGTAAAAGATATAATCATAGATTAGTATCCCAGCTAGGTTTCAGACACCTCAATCCTGCAACCATCCTTGACTCTACCTCGGGTGAGACTTCATTTGCTTCGCAGGTGTTGCCAAAAGGGCTAGTAGTTAGGGTTTTGTTGGTGCACTCTTGAGTGTTGAATCCTGGGTCTACCCCTATGCCAAAAGGTATATGAACCCTGCAACGCGTAATTTGTCAATTTCGGCTTTGATGGTCGCTTCTTTTCATGGGTATGGTGGGCATTTATTTTGTTGCACATGTGTGATATCAGGCCATGTGTCTAGACGATGTTCAACAATAGAAGGATTGAGGCTGGGCATCTCTTTGTATGACCAAACAAAAATGTTCCGATATTCCTAGAAGAGAGCTTTGTAAGCTGTAATTTCTTCAGGAGAGCATGCGACGCCAATGGTGATTACTTCTATGATTCTAGGTTTGATGGAAATATCAATCTTGACAGTGGGGGAAATGTTGGCCATGTTGCCTTTTTCAAAAGCGTCGGGGGTGAGGATAGGGTTGTTGAGCCAATCTATATGCCCAGAGGGGATGAAATCCTTAGTTTCGATTGTGCATATGGAGGTTTGACTAGGAGGGCTGAAGGCTTCCCGTGAGAGAAAGAGTGCTTGGTGATGGAGCGCATTCCATGGGAAATCGGGTGTAGTTAGTTCCTTGATGATATCTTCATCACAATGGAATATATGAGAATACAGGGGATCCGAGGAAGTAACATTGGTGACTATCACCATGTGGTTATCTTCAGGTGGTGAAGATGTAGAGGGAGTGGTGCAAGGAAGTTGGGATGGTTCGCTTGACATAAACCAAATATTGAGTTACCGTGGGTTAAAAATTGTAGTCGAGCATAAGATTTCCATGGGGAAATGAACTGGATATTTGGGGGCATTAGGGGGTAAATCATCATATAGGCTATCCATGAACCATGGAGGAGTGGGAAGTGACTCAGGCTCAGGAGAGATGATATGAACAACATCAGGGGATGGAGTAGGGGTAATCACTGGTACCTCTGGTAGTGGGGGAGGTGTAGGATTTTGAATAAGGGCCATTTGGCGACGCTTATATTCAATGATTGTAGGACACTGATATGTGAAATGTTTAAGTGATTCACAGAGAGAGCAAGGGAATCTCATCCATTCATTGACTGAGGTCATGACATAGTGGATGCCGGTGATAGGAGTATGGGATGATGTAGATGGAGTGGAGTCTTGCTGAAAGATTTGGTGTACTTCCATTAGCGTCTGTCAAAATTGAGGTAGCACAGGAAAATGGTGGGTGTAATGGCCATACTCTGAACAGATGGAACAGGCAAATTTGGTTCATAATCCTGTGTTACCTGTAGTCGGGGACGTGGTGGTAGTACTAGGTGCATTGGGTAAAGCGTCAAGCGGTGTGGTTGCTCGAGGAAGTTAGATTAAATTGCGTAACTCAGGGAGAGAGGGACATCGATTGGTGGGGTGTCCTTATTTCTCACATAGTGCACAAGGAAGTTGAACTCAGGCTAGAAGTGGAGAGGTGGGCTCTTTATTCTTCCTTCTTCCCCAAGATGTAGCGGTAGCACTAGTGAGTGGGGGTGAGGGTGGTGCAGTCGAAGTGAGGACTGGGATCTACATTGGGGTTCCCTTTGTTTGGGGAGGGAGGGATGGTTGAGGAACCATCTCAGGTGGGTGAAGATACCAAACCAGGATGGCAAGAACCATGTTATGTAGAGTAAGCGTTGTGGCTACTTGGAAATCTTGTACGCTCGGTAGGGGGTAGAAGAAGGGGATTTGAGTAATGGCTTGGGGAAATATCTCCCAAACTAGGATGTGACCCTAGGGGAGAGTGAAATCAGGAATAGATGGTGTGGGAGGTTTCTCAAGGGATTCTTGAGGTAGGAGCTCTACGACTAGTGGGACGTCAGATAGTGAAGAAGCCTCGGTGGGAGGAAGGGTATCTCTAGTTTTAGTGCCATTGGAAGAGATGACACATACTTGAGTTGAGGAGTGTATGAGCAGGGGTGCCCCCTGGTATGTCCCTAGCAATGATGGGTCTTTGAAAATTCCAGGGCACATCTCAATGAGTGGGTAGGCATTAGAATTAGTGTGGACAAAAGGTAGGATATTATCGATGTTGGAGGAAGGGTTAGGCTCGTAATGTGAAACCTGATCGATGGTGATGATCTTCCCTTTGTGGGGGAACACCATCGTTTAGAACATAGAAGAGGCTACTTCCTTCATAGTGTACATGTAGCTACGTTCGAACAAGATATTGAAAGAAAGTGGGGCGTCGATAACCTCAATGTCAATAAGGATGGTTTTTCCCCCGAGTTTAACGGGGACATTTTGAAAGATCCCTTCAGGAGAGGATGGTCGTCCATCATAAGTTCTCAAAGTAATGGCAGATGGTATTAGCTCAGGGGAGCCGATTTTCTGCCATACAGTTTTGGACATGATGCATTTGGACGCACCTTCATTAATGATGCATTGATGAACTATGATGTTTCGAATCTTAACTGGTATCTAGAAAGCTACCAAAGTGGGGAGACAGGGTTCCCCACAATCTAGATCAAATCTGATGAGTCTAGTATCAGTAGGGTCAACTTCCCCCAGGGTGGAAAGTAGTGACTTTCGTTGACTAGGGCAAGTTTGAAGGACTTCCAATACTGACATGGCGACAGGGAATTGTGCCAAGTCATCAACCAAACTGTAATTGTGTGTTTCCCTATCTTGAGGGTTGTTGACATTCCGTCGTAATGGGATACGAGGAATGTGAAGAGGTGGTTAAGTGTTAGGGCGTGGAATTATCAAAGGTGGTCCAGTTGTGATTGGAACTGCTTCTGAGGTGGTGGGAGTAGATTCAAAGGGTGCTCTATATTGATGATTTCACATTTGTAGAAGGGTTTCCTCTTCACTAGTGAGGAGGATAGTGCGATCTGTAGGAGTGCCAGGGTTTTTATACTATCCCATCTGTGGTGGGGCAGGGTGCATCTCCTGTTGGGTGTTCATCACACCTTGGTGTGGAATAGGGTTTTGTAACACCTCCGGGGGTGGTTGTTGCACATACTGTTGTGGGGCCTGCTAAGGGGTAGGAGGTGCTAGGGGGCGGGGTCCATTTGTGGATTCTTTCATCCATTTAAAGTCAACTATTTGGGGGAAATGGTGAATATAATGGCCATATTCACCCCAAAGGGCACAAGGGAAGTTTGTCTAAAGGTTATTGTTATTCTTTCCTTGGCATTTGTTGTGATTTCCCCCTTGGGGATTCTTGTTCCCTTGATTCTGGTTGCCCCCAGCAGGTTGGTTTTGTTGGGGGTTATTTCCCCCTAGTCCTGGATTATTATTGTTTTGTTTTTTTCCTTTCTTCTTGGCATTATTCGACTGATGGGCCAAATTTGCCGTATTCGGTTGTTCAAAATTTTGAAATTGCTGAATGGGAGAGGGATGAACAAAGTTAACCCCAATGTGTGGGTGTCCTTGTGGTGAAGCCATGGGTTGTGGAGGACCAGGAAATGGAAAGTATGGATTATTTTGTGGCAATAATTTGTTTGGTACATATGAAGGCGTGGTGCTTTCACTAGTGATTAGGGTGTAAGCTGAGGTAGAGGGGGTACCAAAACTTGGTTGAGCCGCTGGGTGCATCATGGGTGCCGACGCGGGTCCACTCATGGGTGGGGGGGAACAACTTGGTATGGTGGCTGATAAGGAGGAGGAGGGTAATAAGGGGGGCCTCCATACACTAGTGGATGTTGGGGTGTACTGTACATAGGTGGTGGTTGGATGTACGGGTTGTGGTGTGTTGTGGTACCAATCAATCCATCTACTAAGTGAGACATGCCAGGTTTGTCTTGGCTGAATGGTATGGGTATTGGGACGTCAGGTAGGACTGTAGATAAGTATCCCGACTGTGCATAGATGAGGTCATACTACTGAGCCTTGCTGATGGATTCCTCTTTAGATTGGGAGAAGGGGGAGGCCACATCCTTGCCAAGGAGGGAGACAAGTGATCTGAGAAACCAATCAAGGCATTGTTGCTTGGTGGTTTCTGCTTTGCATAAACTATGTCACCGACGCCATTCATGAATGTGGTTAGCAATATGTGTGGCTCAAGTTTGTTTAAACTTTGAGAGCAGTTCGAGACCATTGTCATGACGAATTGGTAGTTGAAAGAAGGTAAAAAATGATTTGGACAGGGATTCAAAAATCACACGGAACCCTGATTTTTCGTCGACATACCACTTGGATGATGGGCCAGTAAGTGTGCGTTGAAATAACCTTAACTAGACGTATTCGTCCATGATACTGTTTGAAGAGAACCATAGGTGGAAGGTTATGACATTGTTGGTCGGGTCGTTTCCCACTTTTCCTTCAAACTTGGGGATGTCTGAAGGGAGTTTGGTCGGCATTGYAGGCCATGTCGGGTCGTGCAATATAGGATCATTCATGAGATTGCTTAGATATGGTATGTTGAGGGRGGCCAAGTATGGCATCTGAAGTGGTGGTGGAGGGTTATTTCCAACCATGGTGTGAGTAKTTTGTGTACTTGACCTATGAGGGGGGTGACGTGGGGTTGTACTTCCCCCTTGGGAAGAASTTTACCCCCCGCTTCTGTGTAAAGGAGAGCGAGTGGATGGTTGTCCTTGGGAAGTGGACCCAAGTAGAGTGGAGCCAAGAAAATATGATCCCAATATAGTATCACTCACAGGGGTGTGAGAGGGTTGAGCTGATGAGTTGGCAAGGCTAGGAACTCCCCCTAAAATAGGAGGGATATTTAGCAAGCGTCTGGAATGACAGGGATTTTGTGGGTCCCCTATGATGTCCAACTATCAAAGTGGATGTGTGCAAACACTGATGAGAGCAATAAATGAACAAGAGTCTTTGTATAATTTGGACCTTCACAAAATACCTCACAATCAGATGTAATCACAAGAGCATCATACATAAATCAATTGAAAAATAAGCATACATGTGGGTAGGTGGATTTTGTTTACGTGGGAGAACAAAGAAAAACAAATGCTTGTGTCCTAAAAGATGTAGCGTCCTTCCTCTCAAATAGCACTGGACCGTCCAATAACACTCAACAATGGGGTCTAAAGCCATCGGAAAAGGAACTAGTGAAGGATAAAACAATCAATTATAATGAGGGGTAGAGGGTGCATATCCCAAAAGAGATGGCGATATTTCCCAATAGCCACACAAAATCCGATCAAGGTGCAATTGCAGCCCACAATTTCCACCTGGGTAGATGTCCTAAAATTTGGTCACTAGGTACCTCGATCAAAGTGTGACATTCAGATTTTCGGCCTTAGAAATTGTCACAGGCTCGATCTCGTCCAAGAGGTGGGTGCCTCAAGGGGGGACGAACAGAACAACTAGACCTTGGCCTTCGACCCTTCATGGGTATCTCCCTACCTTATGGTGTTAGGAATACTTGACTTGGAGGATTTTAAAGTTCCCTATTTGTCAACTTCTAATGTTTGAATATGTGAGAGCCAGATAACGGGGAATTATTTGTATGCCTATCCCCGAGATCCTACCTAGACTAAAAATTTCTTTTGGCACCTCTTATGGAGGAAAAATTAGTGAGTTTTTAGAAAAATTTTAGATGTTGTTGTTTGTGAGATTGGGGGTGTGAACCAATCTTGTTTAAGTCAATTGGGATTAGATAGTTCCTTCAAGAAAAGGGTGGGGCATTTCAGAATCCTTTTTGGGAAACTTACTTCAACCTCCACAATTCGAGATGAAACTATGTGAGTGAGTAGTGACTTTGTGTACAAGAAAGTGATAAAATGTGCCAAATTTTTAATAATTTAGGTGTCACCTTGCAACATGTGGACTTCATGTGGTCCTTACAAGTCTTAATTACCTATCTTACTAAATTTCGTTGGTACAACCTTGCGGAATTTTAAAGTCCTTATAGAACTAGCATGTGGACATGTGGGTCCTTACAAATCCCTTAAACTCCCTAATGTGATTTAGTCTAAGAAAGCTTCAAAACACTATCCTAGATTGTGGACATGTGGGCATGTATGGGCCCATTACAATAATCTTTAAACTCCCCTAGTGATGTAAACTAATAAAGTAGTTTCAAAACTAGCCTATCTTTGCAACATGTGGGCATGTGTGGGCCCTTTAGAAATTCAAGATGTTTTGAAAAATAAACTAAGAGGAGTCCCGTGGGGGCTGTTGTCCTCTCCTAAAGATTTTTTTTTTAAGGGAGATGAAAGCTTCCCTCAATCATTTTTCTGATTCTCAAGATCGCTCTATGGTGCATACTCAATGATTGAAGTTTAATTTATGGTCCTAATGAAAGTGATTATATATGTGATATTGAATGATTCCAACTTAATTTTTACAATCAAAGTAAGCCATCCATGTGGAAAAATGAAAGAAAAAAAGAGGATAAATATGGATTTTAACCCCCTAAGTGCCTATGTTTTGACTAACCGTTCATGTGGAGATGGAATATAAGTGTGGTGCATATTACAAATTTCATAGAATCAATATTTAGAAGGCTAGGGGCCTTCAAAATATCACAACAAGTCCATACAACATTGAATTTTTGGACAAGTGCGCGGGTCACAAAGTAGACAGAGGTGCATGTGGTGCCAATGCGCAAATAAAAAACAACCCATTAGTGCAGGTGCCCAGGATGCGCTGAGAAAGACAATGCTTTTGGCGCACATGCTTGAAAGACGTGACTGTGGGTTGAAGAACTAGTGGACGCTCTGATACGCGGCCGAGAAGAAAATTTTGAATGGAATTCTCTTATCTCAGCTTCAAATTTGGCTTTTTGCAGGTAGACTTGGGTTGGTTATGATCCCTGCAATTTAAATAAACCAAAAATAAGTGCTCAAACAACCCAAATGGGGAGGAAATTGATACCTATCCCCAGTGGATTTGCTAATCTGTTGTATCATTTTCTTCACTTGAATGAGCAAAAGAGGGACACTTGCAAGTCCAGTTGGGTTAGCTGGACATGAAAGAAGTTAGTTCAAGAGTTATAAATATCAAGAAAAATAAATAAACAAACAACTAAGATAACAATAATTAAAGAAACTAAACTAAATTTCATAAGGGAATTAGAACCAAAAATAACCAAACAATTGACCAACATTCATGCCACCAATGGATAGATTGTATTAGTGGGAAAACACCAAAGAGAAAGGGAGACTTATGGGTCCCCTCTTCCTCCAAGGGAGGGCTCTTGAACCCCCAATGATAGATATCTTCTTACAAATAGAAAACTAAAAGGAAATGGTGAAGAAATCCAAAGCTCATTCACTCAAGAGATGATGTGAATAGCCTAATGAAATGGTGCTTGTATTATCCAATGAGGAAAGAGGTTCTTTGCTGCAGGAGAATAGAGGAAGCATAACAATACAAATAGATTCTTTAAAATATAGTGCACCCGTGGCCTATTTTTATAGCAAATCTTTGACACATTATCCAATTGGTCTTTAGTGTGAACAAGGGGACCTTTAGGTCTTTGACCAACCCCCCACTCAAATACATCTCAGATTTGAGGGTCAAATCAACTTGGGAGATGAACCAAAAGTGGGTGGGAGGCTGACCAGAATCATTAATGCATCGTTCTGAGGTGTGTGCAGATTTTTGTGTCCACAGTTTCACATCGGGCACATGTGTGCTTTCCCTGCTTTTTCGACTACCGCACGTGCACACGCTTCCTTTATATTATGAGCGCATGCTGATTTTATAACTAGTTGTATAGTTTTTACCCTTTGGAAATGCATTTTTGGTCCATGAATGAACTTATAGGTGTTTGGAGATGCTGGATTTCTGTAACCATTTGCGAACAAAATTTCAGTGATAACAAGGTCTTCCCAGTTTTTTAAGTCTTACAACTCTTTCATATTCCACACTCTTCATAATGGTGAGGATTGAAGAAATATTAATAATACTCCACACATTAATCAACTCAAATACAGAATCGACAATTGCAATAAACAAGTGCACTCTCACCACATTTCTTACTTGCTTGCAAGTAATGCATGGGAAATTTGATATGTTCAAACTTCAAAAAAACCATTATCTAATGAATTAAATCTCTTTCGACACCTACAATGTGATTTCATACTACTTTAGGATAATCCATTGTTTGGATTGCATATTGAAAAACAAAAGGAAATTAAGGATGGAAATGACTTCAATGAAGATAGTCAGTTGATTGATGATGACGCTTATAAATATGGAGATGACTTGGAAGTCCCTATGAAAAAACAAGCTGTGGATAAATGTGAGGAAGCAATTATAATTGTCCGGCCATGGGAAGAATTACAATTTAAACATTATCAACATGGCTTAGAATACAAGAAGGTTCATGCTAACCTTTTTATTCCTAATTATTGAAAACCTGTTTGCTTTGTAAGTGGAAGTTTTTTGAATGATGATTAGAAGACATAGATTGAGGATAATGGTAAGGAACAAGTACAAGATATTGTTGATGATCAGATGGATAATGAACCTATACAGTGAAAATACTATCATCGATTTGGCCATGATGATTTGAAGTCTTTTGATCTTCACCCATGTAGTTTTTGTGGGAAGACCAATCACCTCTTAGGAAGGTGTCAGAAGAACAATAAAATTCATTGGAAATAGGTAAATTTTGAATGGTTAGTGACTTGGCAGTGGAGTTTGGAAGCCAATTTATTGGAGAGATCTTATTGGTGAGTTTATTGATCCAGATTTAGGAACGGAATGAACTGATTAACATACTGAATACAATAAACACATAGATATGAAGAATAACACAAATATCCAGTGAACAATATCTTCTATTAAATAATGAAATAGGTTGAAACTGTAAAATTGCAGAATTGAAACACTTGCTCAAATGGTGGTAGCTATCTCTGAGAAGAGATGTGGCTGATATGCACATCCATCTGAGAAGAATGCATTAAAATGAGGCTCCATAGGCATTTTTGACATTACTCATGAATGCCAAAACCCTAGACATAAAAAAGCCTAACCCTAGAAGGTGAAATGCCAAAAGTCATGTGGTCCCTATGGGTAAGTTGGTGTAATTTGGTACCTTTACTTCCAAGGGTCGTAAATTTTTCATATGACCTCTGTTTTAGGTGCGTGATAGCCCGTTGGAAAGTTATTTCAGAGAGCTACACATAACGCCATCAAACTGTGACTTCGTCTACAGTTTGAATGTGGTGAGCCAAAGAAACAAAGTTTAGGGCCCAAAAACGACCCTGGAAGTACAAAAATATGTGCTGACATGAAAACATACAAAATAAGCCAGTTGGATTAGGCGAGAGGCCAACCGTATCCACCTGGAGGATGTGTGTGTCTTTATACAACCATAGAAGTGTAGAACTCACAATTACAAAGAAGTACATAAGAACATGTTGAACAAGAAACAAACACGAGGAGCCAATTGGAATAGGTGGGTGGCCACCAATATCCACCTAGATCAATCTTCACCCCTTACGAAGCAATGGTCTCCATTACGTTGAGTTCCCCCATCAGGTGAGGAAAATTCTGCTGGATTTGGCCCCGGGTGAGCCACTTTCCTTGGTGTAGAAGTTTCCCTACCTTGACAACTCGATAAAGTTGGATCCACTGCTGGCAAGTGCCCTTGACCTGTGTTTCCACTATCTGATCAGTGGATGCTTGTTCCATGCAGTCAGGGTTGAGATCTGTTGGTGTCAGCTATTTTGCGATCTCATAGGTGTCCAATAATGGGGGCAAATATGGCCGAAGGAGGTCCACATTGAATAATGGATGCATACCAAGGAAGGGTGGAGTTTTGAGCTCAAAATAATTGTTACCCACAACCTTGGTGATAGTGTAAGGCCCATAACGAAGTGGGAAAAGCTTCCGATGGGGCCCGATGAGACACTCCTTCTACAAATGTAACCAGACATTGTCGCCAACCTGAAATTGGTGTGGTACCCTATGTTTATCATAGTGCTACTCATACTCATCATTGGATTTCTGTAAAATCTCTTGGACCTGTTGGCGGATGTGTTGAATCCTCTCAATGAATCTGGTGTCTTTGTCAATCACAGACTGATAAGGGGAAGAGTTTGTCTGTGTGGTGGAAAGAGGAAGTGAAACATCAATGGGTTCCAAGGGTTCGAATCCCAGACCCACCTGAAATGGGCTATGGATGGTGGAACTATGGAGAGCCTTGTTGTAATTGTGCTGGACATATGGGAGACTCTCGTCCCATGTACGTGGATGCTTAGAATTGTACATGCACATGATGTGCACAATCATTCGATCGATGACCTCTATTTGGCCATTTTTTGGGGGGTGGAAAGAAGTGGATTTTGTGAGCTTGGTGTCCAACAGAGACTAGAGACTCGACCAAAAGGTGCTGAGAAACCTGCTGTCTCGGTCAAAGATGATGGTTTGTGGTATCCCAAAGTGGACCCACACTTGTTCGAAGAAGAGCTTGGAAGTATCTACTACTCTAACATTCTTCTTACAGGCTGTGAGGATGGCCATCTTCAGAAACTGATCAATGACCACAAACATGTAGTCATTTCCTTACTTGGTGGACGAAAAACTAGACATGTAGTCCATTGAGATGGATTCCCAAGGATTCTCAGGAATAGGAAGAGGGGTATATAAGCCTTGATTCTTGATGGAGGGCTTGGTAATGCCATAGGAAATGAAAGATCTGATATATTTGCTAACGTCCTGTCAAAGTTTTGGCCAATAAAAATGTTTCTGAAGAACGATCACAGTTTTCTCTACGCCAAAATATCCTGCTACCCGAATGTAGTGGGCTTCCCAAATCATCTTTTCACACTCGCTTGTTGGAAAAAAGAGATGGCCCAGGTGGCATAAGAGTCTATCCTACATGTGAAAGTCATTAACAATGTCCACGGGAATGGAGCACAGTGGTGAGTGCAGCAACAGGAGGCCGACTGAGGCAGTCAATGACATGATTGGAGATACCTATCTTAAACTTGATGTTGAGATGGAAATGATGTAGGTAGGTGGACCAATTCTAATGGCGGTCATTTTGAAATTTCCCTTGTGTCTGTATGAACTGCAGAGGCTTGTGATTAGTGTGTATGATCATCTCTTTCCCTAGAATGTAATATTTCCATTGACAAAAAGCTTGTACAATGGAATACATTTCCTTTTCATAGGTGGGATTTTTATGGACAATATCAAAGAGTGTCTCACTTTGGTATGCCATCGAATGCCTGTGCTGAGTGAGAAATACATCCAAAACATAGTCAGATGCATCAGTCTCAATCTTGAATGGTTGTTGCAGATCGAGCAAGGAGAGTACTAGAGATGAGCACAAACGATGCTTCAGATCATTGAATGATCGTTACTAATACTTCCCCCACACGAACTTGGCCCTGCCACTGCCCTTGGTCACCTAAATGAGTGCCCATGCAATATGGGAGAATCCCAACACAAACCATCGGTAGAAGTTAGCTAGTCCCAAAAATATCTGAAGCTCAGTCAGTGTGGTCGGGCTTGGCCAATCACAAATGACTTGGATATTAGCTGGATCAACATGTACCCCAGGCTCATCAACAATGTAGCCCAAGTATTGGACCATGTTCATGCCAAAAGATAATTTTTCCAAGTTGGCATAAATTTTGTGCTACTACAAAGTGTGCAAAACCTGTTGAATATGTCACATGTGTTCCTCCCACGTTCTACTGAAGATGAGGATGTCATCCAAATATACTACCACAAAGGAGTTAGTGAAGGGTCTCAATACATCATCCATCAACCTCATGAAAGTGGCTGGTGCATTTTTTAATCCAAAGGGTATGACTAGCCATTCGTAGAGACCTTCTTTAGACTTGAAGGTTGTCTTCCATACATCAGTTGGTTTGATGGGAACCTGGTGGTATCTATAGTTTAGGTAAATCTTGTTGAAGAAATTTTCCCCATGGATGATTTTAGGGGCTAAATTTCGCTCATGGGATAATTTTCCATGGTTATTCCAAAAACGAGATTTGCTATTCTAAAAATGATTCGTCCAAATTCTATAGGATAAAATTATTTTACCTTAAAAATCGCCAAAATTTTATAAAAACTATATAAAATCCTTATAAATTTGAATATTTTTACAAAAATATCGTCAAACATTTATAGTTGGAATATGAAGGATTAGTAAGATTTGCCAAGGTTTCTACATTTTAAAATAATTTTCCATCCTTAAAATCATCCTTGATTTTCCCCCTTGAGTTGGTCAAGAAGGTCATCAATCATGGGAATGGGGTAGCGGTTCCTGACTGTGATTTTGTTTAAGGCTCTGTAATCAGTGCATAGTTTCCAAGTCCCATCCTTCTTCTGCACCATTAAAATTGGGCTTCCGCAAGGGGGGGATATGGGCCTAATGTTCCCCTTTTGAAGAAGATATTTGATTTGACACCTGATTTCATCATTCTCCATCAATGAGCATTGATAGACTAGTCCATTAGGTAGAGGCATGTCGGGGGTCAGATCAATTGAATGCTTGACTTGGTAGTGTGTTGGTACCCCTGTAGGTGAGGCAAAGATGTCTTTGTATTCTTCCACGATCCTATCCACTTGATTCTGTTGCAAAGAGATGTGATGTGTAGAGGCCATAGATGTGGTGGTGACCTTCTGCTTACTATGAGCACGTATCACAAAGAAGACGAACTTCCTGGTTTGTGAAATGACCTTACTGCATTGCTTAAAAAATATTAAAGAAATAACAGTAGGTGGCGCTACCTATGGGATCATGTACAATTGTCTACCCAAAGTAATAATAACATTGTCGTGTCTAGACTCATACAAAATATGACACTTCCAAAAATATGGTTGTCCTAAAATAACATCAGAAACTTCAAGGGGAGCAATATCACACAATACCTCATCTTTGAAAGGATTGATGCCGTAGGGAAGATGACACTGTTGGCTGACACATAGATCTCTTCCTTGGTGAAGCCAACCTATGGTGTAGGGCTTCATGTGTGTTTTCATTGACAGGTCCAACTGCGTGACGACCTCTGCTGAAATCAGGTTCTTCTGGCTACCGCTGTCGACAATGGAATGAATCAGAGCCCCCTTGAACCACATCTACGAGTGAAAGAGGCCTTCCCCTTCCTTTGGTTCTTATGGTTATCTTGGCTGGACTTTGGTGGTAGAAATAATGGAACTAGGTTCAAAATCGATAATCTGCTTCCCTCCTTCAGGATTTGAATCAGAATCATAATCAACCTATGACTCAGAAGCCTTCAGCTTGACCACGAGGGACTGCTTGGAGCGACATTCTTTGATGTTGTGCCAAGGAATTTTATGGTACTCACACCATTTTCCCATGTCCTTCTTCGTCTTCTCATTTCCCTTCTTGTGTTGCGACTTGGAATGGTTGTCCTAAGGGTGGCCATATCGACTTGGTCCCTTTCTATGTGGGTTGGGGTTGCCTTTTCCCTGCTTCGACTGTCAGGGGTTTGCATATCCAAACTCTCACTGTTTCTGCATAAATTTCTTCTCGATCTTGACATTGTATCTATAAGTCGTTCCCAATGAGGCAATGTAAGGGAAATCCATTTTTGTTTGAATGTATCTATTCAAACAACCACGATATTTGAGCACCAGATGACGCTCAAAGTCTTTGATACCCAATTTGGTGCGTAGGGTATGGAAAATATTGGTGAAATCTGGTATTGTCTGGTCCCTTTCTTGATGTAGGGTGGTCCATCTGGTGTACTGGTCATCATAGCTTCCAATAGGGTATTACTATTCTTTAATGGCATCCCAGAAGGAATCCCATGTAGGGGCCACCACAAACATTGTAGATTCCTCCACGACCCTTTTCTCAGAGTAAGTATCCCACCAATATTTAACATGGGGAATGACCTTGAGGAGTGAAAAAGTGATCTTTTCCCTATCAGAAAAAATGTGGACTAAAAAATATCCTTCGAGCATATTCAACCATTTATCTACAACATCTGCATATATCATTCCTTCAAACAATGAAATATCAACATTTACCTATACCTTGAAGGGTGTTGCATGGCTGCTTGATGAAGATGCTTCTCTTGTGGGAAACCGTTGAAGGATCTGTGTGAAGTTGTCCGTCATTCCGTTCCTTTGTCACGTGAAGGCTTCCTCGAGCAACATTTTAATATGATTTCCTGCTCCATCATATTTATTTTCGTCCCCCATGGGTTTTTTTCGGGCTTGACGCGATCGATCTTGTAATGGCTTGATTGGTTCGAGTCCCAACTTCTTGTACACAGATCTTGTCCAAGACATGCACGAAGAAAAATAAATGAAGAGAAGACCACTCTAATACCACTGATCTAGATTTAGGAACAAAATGAAATGATTAATAGACTGAATATAATAAACAAAGATATATGAAGAATAACAAAAATATCCAGTGAACAATATCTTCTATTAAATAATGAAATAGGATGAAACTGTAAAACTACAGAACTGAAACACTTGCTCGAATGGTGGTAGCTATCTCTGAGAAGATATGTGGCTGCTATGCGCATCCGTCTGAGAAGAATGCCTTACAATGAGTCTCCAAAGGCATTTTTGATATTACTCATGAATTCCAAAACTATAGACATCCAAAAACCTAACCCTAGAAATTGAAACGCCAAAAGTCATGTGGGCCCTATGGGTAAGTTGGTGTAATTTGGTACATGAACTTCCAAGGGTCGTAACGTTTGCATACGACCTTCGTTTTAGGCGCATGATAGCCCGTTGGAAAGGTCTTTTAGATAACTACACATTCCACCATAAAACTCTGATGCTTTCTATAGTTTGACTGTGGAGATCCAAAAAAACAATGTTTAGGGACCGAAAACAACCTGGAAAGTACAACAAGATGTGATGACATGAAAACATACAAATGAGCCAGTTGGATTAGGCGAGAGGCCACCTGTAGCCACCTGGAGGATGTGTGGGGCTTCAGACAACCCAAAAGTGTAGAACTCACAATTACAAAGTGTTATCACTGAAATTTCGTCCGCACAGGGCGACAAGAACTCAACATCATCAACACA
>JASDQU010011408.1:249912-260811 GCA_032191745.1 Picea mariana | reverse complement strand
AGTAATTCATGTACAAAAATTGTAGAACTCAAAGTTACTCCTTATAGTACTTAGTGCAAATATTGCACAAGATTAGTTTTATATTGATCAATGCGTTATGGCCTTCCATGAGAAATCAACTTTAATTAAAGTATTCGCAATCAATAATTCAGGTTCAAAAATTGTAGAACCAAAAGTTATTATAATACTTAGTTAAAATGCTTATTGTTGTTTCTTTCTAATGGTATAGTGATCAAATACTAGAAAACAACGTAGTTAAAATGCTTATTGGTGTTTCTTTCTAATGGTATAGTGATCAAATACTAAAACACTTGTTGACAAGTTTAACATGAAAGAAGCAATAGACCCTAATGGACCCTAACATTGTAATAAATTAGTTATGTTCACACGGAACTTAATTAAGATATGTTTTGAATATAAAATCTTGTTAAAAGTCATTGTAACAATTTATACCCTTCCACTTAAAAACAATATCAAATAGGAAGTTCTTGAATGTTAAATTTGTTTAGTGAATCGGATTTTATTATTAAAAAGATGGGGCTTCTCCTTTGAAACCCTATCTTTCTCTTATGTTCTTCTATGGAAAATGTTGTCAAAAGGAGTGCTACATCCATCTCATATCCCTTCACTCAAAAAGTAGATTCACTCAAAGAATTTGCGAGTGATGTTGCATGAAAAGAAAAACCAGTAAGATATAAGCTTGCAAATTGGTTTACAAAAGAACATAATCCTCGATGATATTAGTTGTAAAATTGAGACTCCATGTATGCATAGTGCTCATGTTTGTAGAGATGCCTCAATAGATAAATTCAATGGAACCTAGATAAGCCCTAAGCCTTCGAAAGCATAGATTTCTCTCCAATGGCTCCCTCATATCCAAGGATCAGTGAGGGATTTCTGTTGTTTAGAAGGGTTATACTCCATTCTCTTTGAGCACAACATTGATAGGGACAACATTTTTAGAATAGATCATGGTTTTTAGGTGTCAATCAACAGTATTTAAAAGATGAAGTTTCAATACCTATTCTATTGTGTGTGTCTCCCATTTGTCCCATTGCATCTCTGGGATGATAAAACTCTAAATGACATGGATAACCTTTTAAGGAAATATATTGACAACAATGAATCCAAGAAGGAATTTACACCTATTCAAGAGGTTGTGTATAATTTCACCTAAAAATGGGATTTTGAAATATTTGGAAATCCATATTAGAGATTGAGTTCATACGTGAAATATTAGTTATGAGAAAATTCCAATTAAGTGCAACTTATACCATGATTATTAATAGTTCCAAAAAAATGTCCAAAAACTCCCCCCCAACCTCTCACAAGGATACTCAAGAAGACAGATGCTTCAAAATGGTCACCAAAATGACAATAGAAAGGGCCATAGAAACCCCACAACTAATTGAAATGTTAAATATTTTTCTATTCATAATGAGAAAGAGGCAAGACAAGAGTCTCCAAGGATAAAAAGTCCGAGGTATAAGAAGGAGAAATACCTCCCCTAGGTGTAAGAAGTGGTGATTAGAACTTTGAAACAACTTGTAATTTTGAAATAGAAGTGCACTATGGAAATCTCCCTCCCCTTAAAAACGACCAATTTCTGACCTTCATGCGATGAGGAATGGCCTCCCATCTCAAGAGGAAAGGCATGCAAAGAAAGGCTCAAGAAGGAAACCAACAAAAGAAGCAAGGGAGGACGAGGCAGTGAAGAATAAGGCATCAGCTTTTCAACCAATAATCAATGAGGCATTTGCCTTGGAGAAAAAATATAAACCTGAAAAGATATGAATATGTTATCATTGTAGGGTAAAGGAAATCCATGATAAAATAAATGCACTGAATTTCTTAGTCAAATGAGAAACCATGAATGGTCATATTACAGGAAGCAGAAGGAGAAATTGAATAATTCTCAACATTATTCTGGTAGACTTGTGATTCTTTCACCAAATTGTGAAGTAAAGTGAAGGGAGACCACTAAATAGTTTATAAGATCTCTCTTATGAGAAAACTAGTGTTTTAATTTGTAAATCAAATTAGGGCATTAACTTTGTTACAAACCCTTGTAATTTCTTCAAACATATCATATACACATGAAAGCGCACATAAATGGAAGATATAACAGGGGAATTTTATTATTATGGGATCACTGAATACAACTTTATAAGCAGAAATGGTTGTTATGCAAGATACAATACATCAATAATAAAAAACATAACTTGGAACAATGCCCGATCTCTCCAAACAAGACACCAAGATGAAACAGGACTGAAGCTCCAATGGAAACCCTAGATGGATTCCCCTCTTTTTTTAAATAGGGTGGATAGTCTCACCACCGAAGCCAAACTCTAATGAAAAGGTTTTTCCAAAACCCTAACGAAAACATTTGGTCACCCAACTTTATCAAAGCTTCCGGAAGAGCACTTTATTTAATAAAGTGATTTTATAATGAAATAATTAACATTAGGAAACATAATGAAATAATTAATTAATTATTTAATTTTACCAAAAATGAGACATTACAAATACTTTCACCCCAATATTTCTTTTCCTCGTGCAATGTTATCATAATCTGATGCTCCATCGACTGAATCTATCTGAAAATGATACTGGGGTCCCAAATCATCCTGGAGAAGGTGGACTATCCTCTGCTCATAGCGTGAATCTGTGAGGTGTTGTCACAAGATCCTGCCTAATTGTCCCTGGTCATCCAAGCAGTCAGAAATTGTATGAACTCGATCAACTCCTTGGAAGACCCTCCTCCCAACAACCAAACCTATGTAAACTAGCAATCCCATTGGTGTTAGTTGTCAAGCTATTAACAATTGCAATCCCAGGGTCCCATACCAATCTCAAATAGATGCCACCATGATGATGTTGCACTACTCTAATCATAATCACCTTCTCATCACACTCTGACTCCACTCTCCACTCCAGGAACTTTCTATCACAGACACTACAAAACCAATCCATCTCAATGTCCATCAATCCATGACTGTCTTCGATCCCAATGATAAATTCAAGGACTTTGTCAGGAGGTCTCCCTGGAGGAAATTCCTCGAAGCTCCAGTGAAAACCACCATGTGTCAACGAGGGCTCCTGTATATTGTTTCACACCACTGTGTCCTCCTATACCATCCTATATCCTATATACGCTACACGACCTAACACTCTGCTAATGATCACTGAATCTACATCCCAAGGTGTGTCCATATACGTCATGTATCTGTCCACCCAATCCAAGTATGGGTATATCTCCTTGCGGCATGGTCCACAAGGAATGTGCTCAACTATCTCCTCTACAGCTAATATCGAAACCTCTAATGATATCTCCAAAATAAAGGGCACATGATCCTTTCAATGCCAACTCAGAGCGGAATCCAAACTCTCCTCGAGTACTTGCAACTTGAAATGCTCCTCCCTCTCAATATGTGCGGCACACATGCCCTCATGTGTCACTGTTGCCAGAGATGATGGAGTCCCTACTATAGGTGGTGAAGAGCATGCCATTCTCAACTGATAATGTGGCTCCTAAACATCTCGGTCCTTGTCCTATGAAAACTTGAGAGAAAGTTCCATGTCCATAAATAGTTGCAAGTAATTTGACTTCAGTTGTTCTAGTTCCTCCATGATGATGCACAATTGGGCACTAGTGACTCCACCTACTATCTCGATGTGTCTCTCCTCCATCTGGGCTCTCCAAAAAATCTCCTCAATGAACCTACGAGCTCCATCAGTTCTTTTCAACACCTGTGTAACCTGATCCTAAGTCACCAACATACGATCTTCCAAATTGTATAGTGTGAAAGGCCTTTTCCTTTTTGCTTCCAACTGGCATGAGATATCATCTGTAAGAGTGCTCCCCTCATCCTCATAGTAGAAATCATAAGAAAGGAATGGATATGTCTCCTCCTCATACATAGGTTCTACCTCGACTCCATCCTCACCAACAATCCCAACACATGTGTTATCTTGACCATAATTGGTGCTAGTATCTTGGTCTCCATCAGCCAATTCCAATGTTGCAATGAATGTTGTTGTGTCATCCCCCTCATAGTCATCCTTGATGGCACCAAATGCTCCCCCCTCCTCTTCAGTACTAGTGACAATCTCCATCAATACACTAGCATCAAAGATCTCATCAAAGTCTACCACTCGATCATCTCCCATGTACACATCCCTGTCATGGCCAACTACATGCTCTAAATAGTCAACCTGAGGTTTTCCCAAGTTCTAGTCCTGATGTGATGTTTTTGCTTCATCAATGGTTTTGGATCCTTTTACCACCTCTGTGAACCACTATGGATATTCTAAAAAAGTTGTTAAATTTTTCTGATACTCTTGCATGAGTTGCGCAAGTTTTTCTCTAAGTTCTTCCGGGGTTTTAATCTTTCTCAAATCCATTGTGTAATATACTTCCTAAGTTGTTGATATAGAATTTTTACTACTAATGCAATTTTCCCCTCATTGTTGTAGCAACAATGGGTAATTTTGGGTGCTGACTTTCGTCAAACACCTAGGTTGTGGATGTCTTTCCAYTGTCAAAAACCTCTATATCGCTCTCCTTAATTCACGGATTGGGTGGTGCCTCAAGTTGTTTCCTCAGCAAAATTGTTGATATATTAAGTTATGTTGGTGGAAGTCTGATATAGTAGCTCACAACTGAGTATATAGGCCTATTAACACTGATATTGTGCCCAACAATACTCTGTAGTCACTCAACATGTGATGCTTATGTGGGTGTTTATCACTGCCTTCGACCACCCCAATAGCATATACAAGCGTCCAATGAGGGAAACTCAGATGAAAACAACTATGTAAAATTGGACATTATGTGGGATTTTCGTCCCAGAAGTGATGAAGTCGAGGCCCCAATGTTAAGTTCGGTTCCAATCCCCTTAGAATTTTTTTTAATTTTTATTAGGACATTTACTTAACTTGTTGCATAGATACTATGTCAAACAGTTCACTGTTGTAATGGTTTATGGATGTGTTGGTGAAAAGGGTTTCACAAGAAGTTGTGGTCCATACAGTATATATATAACAATAATTTAACTATAAACAACAGAGGCCAACCCACAACATATGTAAGGGTCAACCTGATTTTTATTACTCTATAAATCAAAATTGATGCAATTAGAAAAAACTCACAAGATTTATCTTGAAGATGTGGCCACCAGGTTGATATTGTTTTGGATGGAAATTAGAGGTCGTGTTGRCTGTAACAACAAGAACTCTCCTTGCATTTACTACTRTAAAAATGGGTTTTCYACCCAGAATTCGCCCYTTGTRATATTCAGCCTCTGGTGTATTTCTCTGTGTTGTCTCTGCCAGTATAATGATAATTATGTTGCCTGTAGGTGACAAGAGGAAGAAACAAGTCTCAGATGATAACAAAGGTTCTGTAAATACAAAAATCAGCCAGCAAAAATTAGTTATGAGGCATATAAGCAGGTATGTAATAGAAGCCTCTGATATTTGACCTACTACAACACTCAATTTGTCCCCCAACAGTAAAGAATTGTCCTCCTCCTAAGGGAAATGACCCAACAGAGAATACATGGGCTCATAAGATAAAATTGGCCCTAATGGCAATGTACCAATCCACAAACTAACCAACTCGACCTCCTGCAATAGAAAATTGGCCTCAACAATGAATACAACCACTCTATGGAAAGAAATCTCCCCCCTCTATACAAAAATCCCCCCAGCAGTAAGTAATCGACCCCCACACTCAAAAACTCAGCCCAGCTCAGCCCCAACATCTACCCAATCCACGTAGAAGGAGACTCGACCCTCCAACAGAATAAATTGGGCCAGTCAAGGAGGGAAAAATCTTCCCTAACTAAGGTTGTGACCCAACAGCAAGATGAAATCGGTCTTGGAGAAGTAATATCTGTCTCCAACTAAGAAATCGACCCTAGAATCAATAATCTCTCCCTCCACAACCAATTTCGACCAACACAACTAAAAAAACGCAGCCAACAAATAGAAATTCGATCCTTGGGAAATAATAGTTCGCCCCACCATGGAACGCTCGACCTCTTTCAATAAAACATACTCTGCACCAGAATACTTCACCCCATGTAGCCAATGATATTTGTTGTTGGTATAAATACTCGGCCCCCAATAGCAAATTTCGGTCTCTTACCTAATGACTCTGAATTCCACAAAGAGTTCGACCCCTCTAGATTTTGGTTCATACATTCAAACAGAGAGTTTAAGGTTTGTTGGAAGGAAACAATACTTAAAATTCACCCCTCAAGGCACCCAAACTTTGTGGATTCACGGAGATACCGCGCTTAATCTCTAATGATGGATCTGCTATGAGTATATCTTCCCTAGTGTGAAGGTATGGCCTCTATTCAATAAGTAGCGCCCTGCATATACATAGACTCCAGCAAACTGACAATATCTATTGTAAGAAGGGTAACTCTACCTCTCAATTACAGAAGTGTGCAGAAACTAATGAAATTCTCAAACAAAGATAGACCCATGATTTCTCCTAAAGAAATCGGTCCTCACTCTCAGAACTTCAGTTTCTTCAGAAAAAACTCAACCCAAATGAGATATAGACCCAACATAAACAGAACTCGACTTCCTCAATCAATCTGACTCCCTTTTGGAAATACAAACTCATCTAACACTATGAATCGCATCCGCCACTTCTAAAACTCAATCAAAATAGAAGGAAATCACAACCACTAAAGATATCTCAATGATCAATCAAGAAGAAATTTGAATGATTTTTGTTATTCAGAAATAACCCTGATGATGGCCCTTTCGTAACCTCCACATCTTTCAAAGATCATGCTCTTATACTAATCCGGATTTATGTAGGAACACAATGAAATATAGAATTACACATAAACACAAAGACGAAGCGGAAGTAAAACTTCATTTCATTAACAACAAATGACAAAAATATGCGTACAGACAGAATAGAAATAACATAGCTCGAGCGTTGGTAGCTTATCTCTGAGAAGAGATGTGGCAGCTACTGGCCTATGAACTATGTGTTACAATGAGGCTCGAAGGCCTATATATTATTGAGAAACAATGGAAAACCTTAAACATCCAAAAATCTAACCCCAGGAGATGAAATGCCAGAATATGGGCCCCATCGGGGTAAATTGGTATATCAAGTTCCCTAGGTCCTAACTTTGGCATACTATCTCCGTTTGACGCACAAAATACATTGTTAGAAACATGTATCCAAGGAATATACTTCTGACAATAAATGTCAAGTCTGGGACGGACTCATATTCTTCGTAGCATTGATGCCAAAATAACGTCATCTAGTGCCTGAAAACGGCTTCGGAAGTTCAGGACCCGAAAAACTGCTGACATTCAGTAAATTGTGATACAAATAAGTAAACTAAAAAACTAAAAGAAACAATGGTGTGATTCCAAGTGGAATAGGTGGGTGGCCACCAATATCCACCTGGATCATTCCTCCTCCCTTAGAAAAGAAATGGTCCCCATTGCATTGAGTTCCTCCATGAGATGAGGAAACCTCTATTGAACTTGGTCCCTAGTGAGCCACTTGCCCTGGTTAAGGAGTTGGCCTTCTTTGACAACTTGATATGGCTGGATCCTCTGTTGGCGGGTGTTCTTGATCTGTGTGTCCATAATCCAATCAGTTGTGGCTTGTTCCATGCAATTTGGTTTTAACTATGTTGGTGTGAGTTGCTCTGTGATGCCAGATGTGTCCAGTAGAGGTGGAAAGTAGGGCCGAAGGTGTTCCACATTGAACACTGGGTGTAGACCAAGGGATGGTGGAATACTGAGCTCAGAGGCATTGTCCCCTACAGCCTTGGTAATGGTGTATGGCCCATATCAGAGCGGGTGAATTTTGCGGTAAGGTCCAGCGAGGCACTCCTTTTTCAAATGTAGCCACACTTTGTCACCCACCTAAAATTTGTGTGGCACCCGATGTTGATCATGTCGCTACTTGTACTTAGAATTGGCTCTATCCAAGATGTGATGAGCCTGTCGGTGAATGTGTTGAATGTGCAAAATGAATTTGTTTGCCTTGTAAGCCTCAGACTGGACATGGGTTGAATCTACCTGAGTTGCCTCAAATGGCATGGCTACATCAATGGGATATAGTGGCTGGAATCCCAAGCCCACCTCAAAGGGGATGTAGCTGGTTGATCTATGGAGAGACCGGTTGTAGCTATGTTGTACATAGGAGAGGCTCTCATCACTTGTGCGTGGATTCTTTGAGTTGTACATGCACAGAATGTGTACAATCATCTGGTTGATGACCTAAGTCTGGCCATTATTTTGCGGATGGAAAGATGTGGACTTGGTGAGCTTCGTGTCCAGCATCGACTAGAGGCTAGACCAAAATGTACTGAGGAACCTGCTGTCTCGATCTGAGACGATAGACTGTGGGATCCCAAAGTGTACCCACACTCATTCAAAGAAGATTCTAGCGTTGGCGTCTACTGTGATATTCTTCTTGCAGTCCATCATAATGGACATCTTCGAGAATATGTCGACGACCACAAAAACGCAGTCATTTCCATGCTTAGTAGAAGCAAGGCGCGACACGTAATCCATGGATATGGATTCCCAAGGTTGACTAGGGGTAGGCAACGGAGTATAGAGGCCTTTCTTCTTGATGGTCGGTTTGTAAATGGCACAACCAGTGTAGGTCTTGGTGCACTTCCTTGCATCATGTCGAAGGTTCGGCGAATATAAATACTTCTGCAATACTGCCACGGTTTTCTCAACCGTCATATGCCCAACGACCTGACTGTAGTGCGCCTCCCAAAACATCTTTCCACGCTCGCTTGAAGGAACACAAAGGTGTCCCAGGTGACATAGCAAGGCATCCTGGAGGTGAAAATTAGGAACTTTCTTACCCTCCAAGAGCGTGTTGTATGTGTGACCAAATTCTGGATTAGATTTGTAGAGAACCGACCAATCAGAAGTCTCGTACCCACAAGAGTTGAGCACCGTGGTTAGTGCCATGATAGGTGGTGGGTTGAGGCTGTCTGCAACATTATTGGTGCTTCCTTTCCTGTACTTAATGTTCAAATGTTACTGTTGCAGGTATGTGGAACACTTATGATGGTGATCATTCTACAACTTCCCTTGTGTCTGTATGAACTGCAAGGGTCGGTGGTCTGTGTCGATGATCATTTCCTTTCCCAAAATGTAATGCTTCCATTGTCGGCAAGCCTGCACAATGGATTACATCTCTTTGTCATAAGTTGGATGCTTCTAGACTGTGTCGGAGAGTGTCTCACTATGATATGACACTGGATGCCCCTGTTGAGTAAGGACTACCCCAACTGAGGCATATGTCTAGATCTCAAATGATTGTTGCAAGTCTGATAATGTGAGCACTGGTGCAGAGCATAGGAGATGCTTCAAATATCCAAACGCCTTATGTTGAGATTCAGAACAAAATAATTTTTCTTTTGCTCCTCCCTTGGTGGCTTGACTCAAGGGCCAAGTGATATGAGGGAATCCCAATACAAACCTTCGATAGAAATTGGCAAGACCCAAAAAGCTACAGAGCTCTGTTAGGGTGGTTGGGGTTGGCCAATCCCGAATGAATTGGATCTTGGATGGATCGACATGCACCTCCCGCTCATCAATAATGTATCCCAGATACTGAACTTGGGTCATGCCAAAAGTGCACTTCTCTAAATTGGCACACAACTTGTGTTGCCGCAGTGTTTGGAGGACTTGTCAGATGTGGTGGCGGTGCTCTTCCCAAGTCTGGTCGAAGATCAGAATGTCATCCAAGTACACCACTACAAATGAGTTGGTAAATGGTCTCTATATGTCTTATATTAGTCTCATGAAGGTTGCAGGGGCATTCGTCAACCTGAAAGGCATGACCAACCTTTTGAAAAGGCCCTCCTTGGATTTGAAGGCAGTCTTCCACATATCATAGGGTTCGATTGGTACCTGGTGATACCCAGACTTCAAGTTGATCTTGCTGAAATATTTCACCCCCTTGAGCTGGTCCAGAAGGTCATCAATCCATGGGATCATGTACCTATTATGAACAGTGATCTTGTTCAGTGCYTGATAGTCAATGAAGAGTCCCCGAGTCCCATCATTCTTCTGCACCAGCATGATCGGGCTCCCACAGGGTGATGAACTCAGTTGGATGTGACCTTTCTGCAACACCTCCTGAATCTGCCTCTTGATTTCGTCATTCTCCATAACAGAGCACCGATAGATTGGTCCATTGGGAAGCAACGCACCTGGGGTCAGATCGATGAGGTGCTTGACCTAATAGTGTAGAGGCACCACTGCGGGGGAGGTGAAGATGCCCTCATACTCCTCCACGACCTTATCCATCTGTTGTTGTCATGTAAAGGGGCACTCTCTGGAGGTCGTGGCCACAATCTTCTTCTTTCCCTGAGGGCGGATCATTACAAAAACAAATTTCTCAGTTTTGGCAATGAGCTTACTGCATTGTCTTGCAGTAACCAAAGAGATTGTTGTAGGAGTTGCTATTTCCAGTATCCTGTACAACTTATTGACCAAAGTAATAATAACAGCACGAGGCCTCGACTCATACACGACATTTCTCTTCCACAAGTATGGTTTTTCTAATAATGCCTCAGAAACATCAAGAGGAGAAATGTCACATAATACCTCATCCGTGAAGGGCTTGATGTTGTAGGGAAGGCAACATTACTGGCTGACGCGCAGGTCCCATCCTTGGTGAAGCCACCTAATGGTGTATGGTTGTGGGTGTGATTTGGTTGGCAAGCCCAGTCATTTCGCAACCTCTACTGAGATGAGGTTCTTCTGGCACCCGCTGTCGACAATGAAGTGCAACGGGGAACCCTTTACCCACATCTGGGAATGGAAGAGGCACTCTGCCTCCTCTGGATCTTCTGGTTCCTTCTTCTGGATCTT
>JASDQU010011408.1:232557-248923 GCA_032191745.1 Picea mariana | reverse complement strand
GGAAATCCATGATAAAATAAATGCACTGAATTTCTTAGTAAAATGAGAAACCATCAATGGTCATATTACAGGAAGCAAAAGCAAAAATTGAATAATTCTCTACATTATTCTGGTAGACTTGTGATTCTTTCACCAAATTGTGAAGTAAAGTGAAGGGAGACCATTAAATAGTTTAGAAGATATTGCTTATGAGAAAACTAGGGTTTTAATTTGTAAATAAAATTAGGGCATTAACTTTGTTACAAACCCTTGTAACTTCTTCAAACATATCATATACACATGAAAGCACACATAAATGGAAGATATAACAGGGGAATTTTATTATTATGGGATCACTAAATACAACTTTATAAGTAGAAATGGTTGTTATGGAAGCTGCAATACATCAATAATAAAAAACATAACATGGAACAATGCCCGATCTCTCCAAACAGAACACCAAGATGAAACAGGACTGAAGCTCCAATGGAAACCCTAGATGGATTCCCCTCTTTGTTTAACTAGGCTGGATAGTCTCACCACTGAAGCCAAACTCTAATGAAAGGATTTTTCCAAAGCCCTAACGAAAACCTTTGCTCACCGAGCACTCCACAAGAAAATGATCCAAAATCCAATCTTCCCAAATGACTTGCTCTCTTTTCCTTTTAAAGGTTATGTGGATCTTTGTAGAGAGATCTAACCCAACTTTATCAAATCTTGTAGAAGAGCACTTTATTTAATAAAGTGACTTTATTAATTAAATATTAGTTGCCAAATTTAACTTTAGGAAACATAATGAAATAATTAATTAATTATTTAATTTTGCCAAAAATGAGACATTACAAATCCTTCCGCCCCAATATTTCTTTTCCTCAAGCAATGTTATCATAATCTGATTTTCCATTGACTGAATCTATCTGAAAATGATACTAGGGTCCCAAACCATCCTGGAGAAGGTGGATTATCCTCTGCTCATATCGTGAATCTGCAAGGTGTTGTCACAAGCTCCTACCTAACTGTCCCTGGTCATCCAAGCAGTCAAAAGTTGTATGAACTCGATCAACTCCTTGGAAGACCCTCCTCCCAACAACCAAACCTATGTAAACTAGAAATCCCATTGGTGTCAGTTGTCAAGCTGTTAATAATTGCAATCCCAGGGTCCCATACCAATCTCAAAGAGATGCCAGCATGCTGATGTTGCACTACTCTAATAATAATCACCTGCTCATCACACTCTGACTCCACTCTCCACTCCAGGAACTTTCTATCATGGAACCTACACAACCAAGCCATCTCAATGTCCATCAATCCATGACTATCCTCGATCCCAATGATAAACTCAAGGAATTGGTCAGGAGGTCTCCCTGGAGGAAACGGCTTGAAGCTCCAGTGAAAACCACCATGTGT
Source organism: Picea mariana (assembly GCA_032191745.1). Lineage (NCBI taxonomy): Eukaryota > Viridiplantae > Streptophyta > Pinopsida > Pinales > Pinaceae > Picea > Picea mariana. The sequence goes on along the minus strand of JASDQU010011408.1, from coordinate 247,537 downwards.
CAATGAGGGCTTCTGTGTATTGTTTCACACCACCGTGTCCTCCTGTACCATCCTAAATCCTATATACACTACTGGAACCAACACTCTGCTAATGATCACTGAACCTACATCCCAAGGTGTGTCCATATACATCATGTATCTGTCCACCCAATCCAAGTATGGGTATATCTCCTTGCGGCATGGTCCACAACGAATGTGCTCAACTATCTCCTCTATAGCTAATATCGAAACCTCTAATGAGATCTCCAAAAGAAAGGGAAAATGATCCTTTCAATGCCAACTCAGAGAGGAATCGAAACTCTCCTCGAGTACTTGCAAGTTGAAATGCTCATCCCTCTTAATATGTGCGACACACATGCCCTCCTGTGTCACTGTTGCCAGAGATGATGGAGTCCCTGCTATAGGTGGTGAAGAGCATGCCACGCTCAACTGATAATGTAGCTCCTAAACATCTCGGTCCTTGTCCTATGCAAACTTGAGAGAAAGGTCCATGTCCATAAATAGTTGCAAGTAATTTGACTTTCGTTGCTCTAGTTCCTCTATGATGATGCACAATTGGGCACTAGTGACTCCACCTACTATCTCGATGTGTGGCTCCTCCACCTGGGATCTCCAAAAAATCTTCTCAATGAACCTACGAGCTCCATCAGTTCTTGTCAACACCTGTGTAACCTGATACTCGGTCACCAACAGACGATCCTCCAAATTGTATAGTGTGAAAGGCCTTTTCCCTGTCGCTTCCAACTGGCATGAGATATCATATGTAAGAGTGCTCCCCTCATCCTCGTAGTAGAAATCATAAGCAAGGACTGGATATGTCTCCTCGTCGTACATAGGTGCTACCTCGACTCCATCCTCACTAGCAATCCCAACACATGTGTTATCTTGACCATCATTGGTGCTAGTGTCTTGGGCTCCATCGGCCAATTCCAATGTTGCAATGGATGTTGTTGTGTCATCCCCCTATTAGTCATCCTCGATGGCACCAAATGCTCCCCCCTCCTCTTTGGTACTAGTGACAATCTCCATCAACACACTAGCATCAAATATCTCATCAAAGTCTACCACTCGGTCATCTGCCATGTACACATCCCTATCATGGCCAACTACATGCTCCAAACAGTCAACTTGAGGTTTTCCCAAGTTCTCGTCCTGATGTGATGTTTTTTCTTCATCAATTGTTTTGGATCCTTTTACCACCTCTGTGAACCACTATGGATGTTCTAAAAAAGTTGTTAAATTTTTCTGATACTCTTGCATGAGTTGCACAAGTTTTTCTCTAAGTTCTTCCGGGGTTTTCATCTTTCTCAAATCCAATTGTGTAATATACTTCCTAAGTTGTTGATATAGAATTTGTACTACTGATGCAATTTTACCCTCGTTGTTGTAGCAACAGTGCGTAATTTTGAGTGCTGACTTTCGTCAAACACCTAGTCTGTGGATGTCTTTCCACTATGAAAAAACTCCTTATCGCTCTCCTTAATTCAGGGACTAGGTGGTGCCTCAAGTTGTTTCCTCACCGAAATTGTTGATATATTAAGTTATGTTGGTGGCAGTTTGATATAGTAGCTCACAACTGAGTATATAGGCCTGCTAACATGGAAATTGTGCCCAACAATACTATGTAGTCACTCAACATGTGATGCTTATGTGGGTGTTTATCACTGCCTTCGACCTCCCCAACAACGTATACAAGCGTCCAATGAGGGAAACTCGGATGAAAACAACTATGTAAAACAGACATTATGTGGGATTTTCGTCCCAGAAGTGATGAAGTCGAGGCCCCAATGTTAAGTTCGGTTCCAATCCCATTAGAATTTATTTAATTTTTATTAGGACATTTACTTAACTTGTTGCAGAGATACTATGTCAAATAGTTCACTGCTGTAATGGTTTATGGATGTGTTGGTAAAAAATGTTTCACAAGAAGTTGCAGTCCATACAGTATATATATAACAACAATTTAACTATAAACAACAGAGGCCAACCCACAACATATGTAAGGGTCAACCTGATTTTTATTACTCTATAAATTAGAATTGATGCAATTAGAACAAACTCATAAGATTTATCTTGAAGAAGTGGCCACCAGGTTGATATTGTTTTGGATGGAAATTAGAGGTCGTGTTGACTATAACAACAAGAACTCTCCTTGCATTTACTACTGTAAAAATGGGTTTTCCACCCAGAATTCGCCCCTTGTGATATTCAGCCTCTGGTGTATTTCTCTGTGTTGTCTCTGCCAGTATAATGATAATTATGTTGCCTGTAGGTGACAAGAGGTAGAAGCAAGTCTCAGATGATAAAAAAGGTTCTGTAAATACAAAAATCAGCCAACAAAAATCAATTATGAGGCAAATAAGCAGGTATGTAATAGAAGCCTATGATATTTGACTTGCTACAGCACTCAATTTGTCCCCCAACAATAAAGAATCATCCTCCTCCTAAGGGAAACAACCCAGCAGAGAATACATGGGTTCAAAAGATAAAATCGGCCCTAATGGCAATGTACGAATCCACAAAGTAACCAACTCGACCTCCTGCACTAGAAATTTGGCCTCAACAATGAATACAACCACTCTATGGAAAGAAATCTCCCCCCTCTATACAAAAATTTGCCCAGCAGTAATTAATCGACCCCCACACTAAAAAACTCAGCCCAGCTCAGCCCCAACATCTACCAAATCCACGCAGAAGGAGACTCGACCCTCCAATAGAAGAAATTGGGCCAGTCAAGGAGGGAAAAATCTTCCCTAACTGAGGTTGTGACCTAGCAGTAAGATGAAATTGGTGTTGGAGAAGTAATATATGTCTCCAACTAAGAGATTAACCCTAGAATCGATAATCTCTCCCTCCACAACCAATTTCGACCAACAAAAATAAAAAAACATAGCCAACAAATAGAAATTTGATCCCTGGGAAATAATAGTTCGCCCAGCCATGGAACGCTTGACCTCTTTCAATAAAATATGTTCTGCACTAGAATACTTAACCCCACATAGCCAATGATATCTTTTTTTGGTATAAATACTCGGCCCCCAATAGTAAATTTTGGTCTCTTACCCAATGACTTAGAATTCCACAAAGAGCTCGACCCCTCTAGATTTTGGTTCAGAAATTCCAACAGAGAGTCTATGGTTTGTTGGAAGGAAACAATACTCAAAATATGCCCCTCAAGGCACCCAAACTTTGTGGACTCACGGAGATACCGCGCTTAATCTCTAATGATGGATCTGCTATGAATATATCTTCCCTAGTGTGAAGGTATGGCCTCTATTCAATAAGTAGAGCCCTGCATATACATAGACTCCAGCCTGCGGACAATATTTGTTGTAAGAAGGGTAACTCAAACTCTCAATTACAAAAGTGTGCAGAAGCTAATGAAATTCTCCAACAAAGATAGAACCGTGATTTCTCCTAAAGAAATCGTTCCTCACACTCAGAACTTCAGTTTCTTAAGAAAAAACTCAACCCAAATGAGATATAGACCCAACATACACATAACTCAACTTCCTCAATCAATCTGACTTTCTTTTGGAAATCCAAACTCATCTAACACCATGAATCTCATCCGTCACTTCTAAAACTCAATCAAAACAGAAGGAAATCATAGCCACTAAAGATATATAAATGATCAATGAGGAAGAAATTTGAATGATTTTTGTTATTCAGAAATAACCTTGATGATGGCCCTTTGGTAACCTCCACATATTTTGAAGATCATGCTCTTATACTGATCCAGATTTATGTAGGAACACAATGAAATACAAAATTACACATAAACGCAGAGACGCAGCGGAAGTAAAACTTCATTTCATTAACAACAAATGACAAAAATATGCGTACAGACAGAATGGAAATAACATAGCTCGGGCGCTGGTAGTTTATCTCTGAGAAGAGATGTGGAAGCTACTGGCCTATGAACTTTGTTTTACAATGAGGATCGAAGGCCTATATATTATTGAGAAACAATGGAAAACCCTAAACATCCAAAAATCTAACCCTAGGAGATGAAATGCCAAAATATGGGCCCCATCGGGGTAAATTGGTACATCAATTTCCCTAAGTCTTAAATTTGGCATACTATCTCCATTTGACACACACAATACATCATTAGAAAGATATATCCAAGGAATACACTTCTGACACCGAATATCGAGTCTAGGATGGACTCATATTTTTCGGAGCATTGATGCCAAAATAACGTCATCTAGGGCCGGAAAACAGCTCCGGAAGTTCAGGACCCAAAAAACTATTGACATTCAGTAAATTGTGCTACAAATAGGGAAACTGAAAAAGTAAAAGAAACAATGGTGTGGGTCCAAGTGGAATAGGCGGGTGGCCACCAATATCCAGCTGGATCATTCCTCCCCCCTTAGAAAAGAAATGGTCCCCATTGCGTTGAGTTCCTCCATAAGATGAGGAAACTTCTGTTGAACTTGTTCCATGGTGAATTTGTTGGCCTTCTTTGACAACTCGATATGGCTGGATCCTCTGTTGGTGGGTGTTCTTGATCTGTGTGTCCATAATCTAATCAGTTGTGGCTTGTTCCATGCAATCTGGTTTTAACTATGTTGGTGTGAGTTGTTTTTCGATGTTGGATGTGTCCAGTAGAGGTGGAAAGTAGGGCCGAAGGCATTCCACATTGAGCACTGGGTGCAGACCAAGGGATGGTGGAATACCGAGCTTAGAGGCATTGTCCCCTACAACCTTGGTAATGTTGTATGGCCCATATTGGAGCGGGTGAATCTTGTGGTAGGATCTAAGGAGGCGCTCCTTTTTCAAATGTAGCCACACTTTGTCACCCACCTGGAATTTGTGTGGCACCCGATGTTGATCATGTCGCTACTTGTACTTAGAATTCGCTCTGTCCAAGATGTGATGACCCTGTTGGCAAATGTGTTGAATGCACAAAATGAATTTGTTTTCCTTGTAAGCCTCAGACTAGACATGGGTTGAATCTACTCGAGTTGCCACAAATGGCATGGCTACGTCAATGGGACATAGTGGCTGGAATCCCAATCCCACCTAAAAGGGGATGTGGCTGGTTGATCTATGGAGAGCTCAGTTGTAGCTGTGTTGTACATAGGAGAGGCTCTCATCACTTGTGTGTGGATTCTTTGAGTTTTACATGCACGAAATGTGTACAATCATCTGGTTGAAGAGCTTTTTCTGGCCATTAGTTTGTAGGTGGAAAGATGTGGACTTGGTGAGCTTGGTGTCCAGCATCAACCGGAGGTTGGACCAAAATGTACTGAGGAACCTGCTGTCCCGATCTAAGACGATAGACTATGGGATCCCAAAGTGTACCCACACTCGTTCAAAGAGTTTATCATTGGCTTCTACAGTGATATTCTTCTTACAGGCCATCATAATGGACATCTTCGAGAATATGTCGTCGACCACAGAAACACAGTCATTTCCATGCTTAGTAGAAGCATGGCCCGACACGTAATCCACTGAGATGCATTCCCAGGGTCGAATAGGGGTAGGAAACAGAGTATAGAGGCCTTGCTTCTTGATGTTCAGTTTGGAAATGACACAACCACTGCAGGACTTGATGCACTTCCTGGCATCCTGTCGAAGGTTCGACCAATAGAAATACTTCTGCAGTACTGCCACGGTTTTCTCGACCTTGATATGCCTAGTGACCTGACTGTAGTGCGCCTCCCAAAACATCTTGCCACACTCGCTTGAAGGAACACAAATGTGTCCTGGGTGACATAGTAGGACATCTTGGAGGTGAAAATTAGGAACTTTCTTACCCTCCAAGAGTGTGTTGTATGTGTGACCAAATTCTGGATTAGTTTTGTAGAAAAGCGGCCAACCGGAAGTCTCGTGCCCACAAGAGTTGAGCACCATGGTTAGCACCATGATAGGTGGTGGGTTGAGGCCATCTGCAACATTATTTGTGCTTCCTTTCTTGTACTTAATGTTCAAATGGAACTGTTGTAGGTATGTGGACCACTTCTGATGGCGATCATTCTACAACTTCCCTTGTGTCTGTATGAACTGCAAGGGTTGGTGGTATGTGTGGATGATCATTTCCTTTCCCAAAATGTAATGCTTCCATTGTCAGCAATCCTACACAATGGATTACATCTCTTTTTCATAAGTTGGATGCTTCGGGACTGTGTCGGAGAGTGTCTCACTATGATATGCCACTTGATGCCCCTGTTGAGTAAGGACTGCCCCAATATCATAGTCTGAGACATATGTCTTGATCTCAAATGGTTGTTGCAAGTCTGGTAATGTGGGCACTCATGCAGAGCAGATGAGATGCTTCAAATATTCGAATGCCTTATGTTGAGATTCAGAACAAAATAATTTTTCTTTTTCTCCTCCCTTGGTGACTTGACTCAAGGGCCAAGTGATATGAGAGAATCCCAACACAAACCTACGGTAGAAATTGGCAAGACCCAAAAAGCTGCAGAGCTCTGTTAGGGTGGTTGGGGTTGGCCAATCCCAAATGAATTGGATCTTGGTTGAATCCACATGCACCCCCCACTCATCAATAATTTATCCCAGATACTGAACTTGGGTCATGCCAAAAGTGCACTTCTCCAAATTGGCACACAACTTGTGTTGCCGCAGTGTTTGGAGGACTTGTCGGATGTGGTGGGGGTGCTCTTCCAAAGTCTGGTCAAAGATCAGAATGTCATCCAAGTACACCACTACAATTGATTTGGTAAATGGTCTCAACATGTCTTATATTAGTCTCATGAAGGTTGCAGGGGCATTCGTCAACCCGAAAGGCATGACCAACCTTTCGAAAAGGCCCTCCTTGGATTTGAAGGTAGTCTTCCACACATCAAAGGGCTCGATTGGTACCTGGTGATACCTAGACTTCAAGTCGATATTGCTTAAATATTTCACCCCCTTGAGTTGGTCCAAAAGGTCATCAATCCATGGGATCAGGTACCTATTCCGGACACTGATCTTTTTCAGTGCTTGATAGTCAATGAAGAGTCCCCGAGTCCCATCCTTTTTCTGCACCAACATGATTGGGCTCCCATAGGATGATGAACTCGATCGGATGTGACCTTTCTGCAACATCTCCTGAATCTGCCTCTTGATTTCATCATTCTCCATAATAAAGCACCGATAGATTGGTCCATTGGGAAGCAGTGCACCTGGGGTCAGATCGAAGAGGTGCTTGACCTCACATTGTAGAGGCACCGCTTTGGGGGAGGTGAAGATGTCCTCGTACTCCTCCATGACCTTATCCATATGTTGTTGTCATGCAAAGGGTCCCTCTCTGGAGGTTGTGGCCACAATCTTCTTCTTTCCCTAAGGGCGGATCATTACGAAAACAAATTTCCCGGGTTTGGCAATGAGCTTACTGCATTGTCTTGTAGTAACCAAAGAGATGGATGTAGGAGGTGTTATTTCTAGTATCATGTAAAACTTATTGCCCAAAGTAATAATAACAACACGAGGCTGAGACTCATACACGGCATGTCGCTTACACAAGTATGGTTTTCCTAATAATGCCTCAGAAACATCAAGAGGAGAAATGTCACATAATACCTCATCCGTGAAGGGCTTGATGTTGTAGGAAAGGTGGTGTTATTAGCTGACGCATAGGTCCCATCCTTGGTTAATCCACTTGATGGTGTATGGTTGTGGGTGTGATGTGGTCGGCAAGCCCAGTCATTTCATGACCTCTACTGAGATGAGGTTCTTCTGGCTCCCACTGTCGACAATGAATTGCAATGGGGAACCCTTTACACACATCTAGGAATGGAAGAGGTGCTCTGCCTCCTCTGGATCGTCTGGTTCCTTCTCCTGAATCTTCGTGGTGGAAATGGTGGCGTTCTTCCCCCTGTCATTTCCCTTGTCGGGTTCTGATTCAGATTCGGAGCCTGCATCCGATTCAGAAGCCTTCAACTCGGCTACCACTGGCTGCTTGGCCTGACACTCACTTGTGTTGTGAGTGGAGCTCTGATGGAACTCACACCACTTCCTCGTGTCCCTTTTTGGCTTCGTGGTGTTGTTCTTTTCTTGTGGCTTTGGCAGGTTGTCCTGGGCCACCCCGCCTTGTCTTGGTCCTTTGTTCGGCAATTTGGGGGTACCTCTCCCTTGCTTCTAATTTGCATACCCAAAGTCTTTCTTCTTCTGTTTGAACTTTTGCTCAATCTTGGCAGCATACCGGTTGATGAAGGAGCATCGCCAACTCATCGGGGAGCATTTCCAAGACAAGGGAGCCAGCATGAAAAGAAATGAACAGGTGGAAAAACCAGCTGAAAGTTCTTTTAAATTCTCATTCAAAAGGATGCGACAATGTATAAATGAGGCATTTATGAAAGCGCCTTTTTTTGTATTGTATCAGACCTTGAGCCTTACACTCTTGTCTGAATTAGATAGAAGGCATTTAAAAATAGTTAATGTTGGTAGGTAGATTTTAATTGTAGAATTGATAGATTAGAGTCAAGAGGGAAAACAGATATAGACACCCTCCTTTGTACATTGTAACAGAATTCGGAAATTGGGAGGCATTCAGAAGAGAAGAGCAAGCAGAGAAATTGTGAAGAACACCCATGTACAAATTTGAGTTAATAGAAAAGAGTCTTTGATTCAAGTTCATGCCTGGTGTTGTGTTCTCTATGTATATTGTTATGTGCTCATGAATGTTTGTTTCTGGTCATGCATTTGCTTTGAATATGATGTGTATGTGATTTCAGGGTTGGAAACTGAAGTCTGATAAGGAATAGAATGAGTTTCAATTGTTTCTCTATCTGAGCCAGGAGATTCCTGCATAGAGTGCAATCGAATTCATCCACAAGGAGTGCGTTGATGAGGGGTTGATAGTTTAACACTTATTCTCACTTCAAGGAGAAGTTGCAGGGGTTGTTGGAGCTGAACGAAGAGTGTGGAGACGGAATTAGAAATCTCAGTTGTTAGTCTGAGCAAAGGAGCCAGGGACTGTTGCCGCAGAAAGTGCGCAGAATCTGAGGAATTAAACACTTGAAAAATTGTTGAACGCTGAGCGCAAGGAGTGCGCATACATTCCTCTGAAGGAGTCAGAGTGAATAAGCTCAATAGGGATAGAACCCTTGTAATATTGTGAAAGAGAACCCATGGAGTTGGGTCAGGGAGGTTTCGAGTAGGAGTTGCGAGCACATGCTTGGAGAACGAGTCTCGACCGAAGCACTTAGTCATTTTCAATAATTCCTCAAGGAGGAGGAGTCGATGGTCAGGATTCACAGAAGAAATCAATGAAATCCCGTTAGCCATCAGATCTCAGAAGAGTTGCGTACAGGTTAGACCTAAGCGTGCCGAGAAGGAGCCAGAGTTCATCAGAGATTCAGCTCATCGGAGGATCTACACAATTAGCAATTTTTCGATATGAGCAGAGCCGTTGATCCGAGATAAAGGGGGCTGTTGGATCTATGTGTGACCTCGCGTATCAGATAATCGTGAGTTGAAGTCCCAAGTTGGCACAACAAATATCACGATATCACGAGGAGCGATATCCCGATAGGCTCTAAACCATTGATCACGTGGGACGCATGTCAAGAGATCCCGAGGAATTGGGGATCGAAAAATCGAGATTGGCAAGAGTAGAGAAAACTCGCAACTTGAACTCGTGAAACGCGATATCCCGACAGAAGGGTCGTGTGGGCCATAGCTAGAGTGAGTGGGAGACAGGTGGCATCGGGAATCAGAAACATGAAAGGTGAGTGATTTTCGACATCATAAGTTCCAATTTCCCGACAGGTAAAATCCTGACAAGAGCAAGGGTAGCCTTGGAAAACACTCATCGGATTTTGGAGTTCTGTAAGACCTGAATCCATGTTTTCAGGACTCACGATACGGTGAGGTCCGATATCCCGATAAAGACAAAGGGAGATCACCAAGACAACATCCTGTGGGCGCAGAAAGGTTTCGATAAAGAATTTGAAGAGGCATTTACGCTCTTCAGGCCAACGTCAGAGAAGGTCCTGGTGGTCGCGGGCGTGCCTTGGTGGCAACTGAACCAAGTGGTATCAGAGCGGGATAATTACTCTGTTTTCTCTAGTAGAGAAGAAGAGAAGAATTCGACATGTCGTCCAGAAGGGAGAGACAATCACCCAACCCAAAAGATAGGGAGGCGAGAAGAAGAGGTAGGCCGACAGGGAATCCAGAGATGGAAAGATAGATACGAGATCTCAGAGCAAGACTCGAGGAGATGGAAATAGCTCAGAGACGCACAGCGGGTGTGGGGGATCTTAGTGATTCTGACAATGAGGTTGAAGCTGAACCACAAGGAGAAGTTGCAGCTGAAGATGCAGCCAACGAGTGATTGATAAAAGCTATCGCTCGGATGAGTTCAAAGACAAAAATGGATATTCCAGTCTATGAAGGAAGTCTGGATGCAGAAGRGCTGTTGGACTGGATCAGGGATCTTGACATCTACTTCAATTATGAATATATCGAAGAGGATAAAAAGGTAAAGCATGATGTCACTAAGTTGAAAGGACATGCAGCATTGTGGTGGGATGAGCTACARGCAGATAGACATTCCAAAGGAAAACCGAAGATTAAAAGCTAGGATCGAATGATTGCTAAGATGAAGGCAACATTCATCCCACGAGATTATCAGATCACGCTGTTGATGCAGAACTTGAGACAGAAGTTGATGACGGTGAAGGAATACACCGAGGATTTTTACAAGCTCAACATCAGAGCAGGTCATCGGGAGAGCGGTGATGAGAAAGTGGCCAGGTATCGGAATGGCCTGAGATATGAAATTCAAGATGAATTAAGTATGGAAACCATCCAAACAGTTGAGGATGCTTACCAAATGGATCTGAAAGCAGAAGAGAAGCTGAGCCGTAAGTAAGGTCAGCGAGGGCGAGGCAGAAGTCAGCCGATGGGTAAGGCAGTTGCCCAAGAAAGAACTTAGAATCCCAGGGAGGAATGGTAGAAACCTTAGGGTAATGTTGAGAGAGGTGGAACCTCATAGCGAGGACCACATGTTGAATAGACGGTGAGGCATACCGAGCAGGGTGGCGGTTATGCTGATGCAAATACTTTTCCTCCTACCAGAGGTCAAGGTAGAGGAAGAGGAGGAATCATCACATGTTTTACATGTGGAAAGGATGGACATAAAGAAGTTGACTATCCAGACGGAAAAAAGGATAGAGGAGAAGCTCACATCACCGAAGCGTAGAGGCGTGATGCTGATTCAGAAGATGTAGACAGCAAAAGATCGCTTGGGATGCATAAGGTCCTTTTGACACCCGAAAAGGAGGTGGAAAGCTATGTGCAGAGGACCAGACTGTTCAGAACATCTTGCACAACCAAGGACAGGAAATGAAAGGTCATTATAGACAGCAAAAGCACAAATAACCTCATTTCTACTGAAATGGTGGAGAAGTTGGAGCTGGAGACAATAGATCACTCGAGTCCATATAAAGTCTCGTGGCTACAGAAAGGACATCAGGTGAGTGTCACTAAACAATGTTTAGTTGAATTCAAGATAGGTGGATATAATGATAATATTTTGTGTGATGTTATCCCCATGGATGTATGTCATTTATTCTTGGGTAGACCATGGCAATATGACCGAAATGTGGGTCATGATGGGAGGATGAACACATATACTTTAGAGAAGGATGGGAGAGCCCATAGATTACTTCCGATAAAGGATCAGGAGGTAAAGCTGGAAGTAAAAAACACCAAACTTCTCATGAGTGGAAAGGAGCTTCTCACAGAGATGGAGAAGAAGGAAGATCCACAATTCTTTGTGGTCAGGAAACCAAGAATTGTCCTGACTAGCAGGAGAGTGGATGACTTACCAGTTGAGATTCAAGAACTGTTGGAGGAGTTCGCTGATATCATCATGGAAGAATTACCTCATTCGTTGCCACCGATGAGAAGTGTGAGTCATCACATTGATCTCATACCAGGAAGCAGTTTGCCAAACAAGGTTGCATACCGATTGATGCCTCAGGAGAACGAGGAGGTCAAGAAGCAGGTCTAGGAGTTATTGCATAAAGGACTGGTCAGAGAAAGTCTGAGTTTGTGCATTGTTCTGACCGTGCTTAGTCCAAAGAAAGATGGAGGTTGGAGAATGTGCACCGACTCAAGAGCAATCAACAAAATCGCCATCAGGTACAGATTTCCACTGCTGAGAATGGACAATCTGATGGATTGCCTAAGTGAGGCAAATTATTTTTCAAAGATTGATCTGAAGAGCGGATATCATCAGATTCGCATGAGGGAAGGTGATGACTGGAAGATGGAATTCAAAACAAATGAAGGTTTGTACGAATGGATGGTCATGCTATTTGTCTTGAAAAACATGCCAAACACATTCATGAGACTGATGAATGAGGTCCTGAGGGAATTCATCGCGAAATTTGTAGTCGTATATCTGGATGATATATTGATTTTCAGTAAGACCCAGGCTGAACATCAAAAACATTTTGCCATTGTGATGAGAAATCTACAGTAGGAGAAGCTGTTGATAAACACGAAGAAATCTTCGTTCATGAAGAGAGAACTCATTTATTGGGGTTTTGTTATTTCAGCAAATGAGTTAAAGATGGATCCGGAAAAAGTGGAAGTGATCAAGAATTGGCCATCACCGAGAAATGTTTTCAAGGTGAGGAGTTTCCATGGTTTGGCTAGTTTCTACCGAAAATTCATTAGGAATTTCAGTGGGATTAGCGCAGCGATGATGGATACGATGAAGAAGCGACATAAGTCTTTTCACTGGATAGCAGAGGCTGAGAAAAGCTTCAACCTATTGAAGCAGAAGATCAAAGATCAACCCATGTTGGTGTTGCCAGATTTTATGAAGACATTTTAGGTGAAATGTGATGCAAGCGGATACGCCATAGGAGCGGTCTTGAGTCAAGAGGAAAGACCAGTTGCATATTTTAGCGAGAAGCTGGATGACGCAAAGCTGAAATAGTCCATGTATGATAAAGAGTTTTATGCTGAGATAAATGTTATTCTTTACAAATTAATCTTCAGCATTTAACGATTAGATGATCGATGGCTGATGCAAACCCTAACGCTTTGTTGCAACAACACCCCGTGACTGCCTGATGCACGTTCTGGCACTCTGGACCTGACTCCTTCCTTTCCTCTCTACAGTTCAGATCCTCACGTGATTTCTGCACCTCCAGCAATGAGCACGGACGGGGGGGGGGGAAACCCCCTCGTACAGTGACATAGCCGCAAATGATAGATCTGGGCTTTGGGAAAAGAGGCAGGCCTTTGAACCGTCGGCGCATCTTAGGGAACAACTCTTTGCACAGGAGCACAGCTCCAACAAAGAAATAAAAAGCGAGTCCAGCACATCCCGCCCACAAACATCCAAAAACTGGCTGCCAGGTAAGTGTATTCCTCAAATGGAAAAACTGCCACTTTACCGTATTAAATCGACTAGGGTGGGGGAACATAACCAGTTTATGATGGACCACACACTGATAGGTAAATTCCTGGGCCTCTGGCCAACTGAAAGAGACCTCACCAGGTGGATTAAGGACTGGTGGAACCCCAAGGGTGACTATGAGGTATAACTCAGCTCCAAGGGATTTTTCACAATCATCTTGTATAACCTTGAGGACAAGGATAGAATATTTGATAATGGCCCATATTTCTATAAATCAACGGGTTTATTTCTGAGATTCTAGACTGACAAATTCAGTCCAGAACTAGAGGATTTCTCATGGGCTCTGGTCTGGATCCAACTGTACTCATTACCCCAGGAATTCTGGCTGGAAGAAATACTAATGGGTATAGGGAATACGGTGGGACAGTATGTAAAATCCTCAGAAGCTACTAGAATAAGAAAATACACATCGTATGCCCACATCTGTACCTACATGGACATATCGAAACCCCTGCCGAGTTCCATCACACTGGAATACCAGGATGAGGACTGGAACCAAACACTTGACTATGAGCATATACCCTTTTTATGCAGAAAGTGCCATGAGCACGGCCACTTGTTTAGAGATTTCCCCTTGAATGCCTTATCCCTTAAATCCTCTGAACCCAAGCAGAAGGACGGCTTTACCAATGTTGTCGGAAGGCGAAAAAACCTCTCTAAAAAACAGAACCAGAGTTCGGCCTCAAAGAACCCCTCCAAGAATTCCTTTGAGGCTCTGAATCAGGTACCGAAAGAAAAGGCATCTCAAAACCCCCTCCAAGCATCCATGCAAGAGAAAGGAAAGAGCCCTGAAGAACTACATAGCGCCAGTCCAAAGGAAACAAATCAGGTAACACAGTCTAGCAGGGACGAAGATACCAACATGCTTATGGACGAAACAGAATTGGAAGAAATAGATCTAGAAAAACTGGAGGAAGCCCTCAATCAGAAATATCTGCAACATATCCCAGTAGAACAGCTATGGAAAGTTCAAAAAGTATTCACCGACTCCACGGCAGGATCCATGGCCAGGCTGGGCATCATGGCTAATCCCAGCCTCAAAAGTAAAAAATCCTCCAAGGAAAACAAGAGGCGAGGATGCAAACCAGCACAACAACTCATTAAGGAATCAGGGCACTTAATGATTAATTCTTGCCAGATACAGTAGCTTTCGGAGGGCTACCTCCACCCCCCCCCCCTTCTTCTACATGATGAAGACAATATCCTGGAACATAAGAGGCCTCAATGGAAGATCCAAGCAATGGATCCTCCGAGATTGTATAAAGACAGAAAATCCAGATATTCTACTTTTACAGGAGACCAAATGTGCAGGATAATAGGTGGAAAACATTCTTCGAAGCAGCTAGAGGGGTGGGGACTTCCTCTATTGGGACTCAGTGGGTGTGGCAGGAGGACTGGAAATTCTCTAGAATCCACAAACAGTCACCCTGCTCCATCCCTTCTCAACTAGGTACACCCTAACTACTTATTTTAAAATTATTGCCTCTTCCAAGGAAGGGGCTATCACAAATGTTTATGGCCCACAATCTATCCAAGATAAGGAAAACTTCTTACAAGCCCTTTGGCATGTCCAATCCCTTACATGCATGC
>JASDQU010011408.1:222215-232537 GCA_032191745.1 Picea mariana | reverse complement strand
CCCCCCCCCCTTCTTCTACATGATGAAGACAATATCCTGGAACATAAGAGGCCTCAATGGAAGATCCAAGCAATGGATCCTCCGAGATTGTATAAAGACAGAAAATCCAGATATTCTACTTTTACAGGAGACCAAATGTGCAGGATAATAGGTGGAAAACATTCTTCGAAGCAGCTAGAGGGGTGGGGACTTCCTCTATTGGGACTCAGTGGGTGTGGCAGGAGGACTGGAAATTCTCTAGAATCCACAAACAGTCACCCTGCTCCATCCCTTCTCAACTAGGTACACCCTAACTACTTATTTTAAAATTATTGCCTCTTCCAAGGAAGGGGCTATCACAAATGTTTATGGCCCACAATCTATCCAAGATAAGGAAAACTTCTTACAAGCCCTTTGGCATGTCCAATCCCTTACATGCATGCCGCACTGGATAGTTGGGGGCAACTTCAATATGATCATAACGTCGGAGGAAAAAAGTGGAGGGCTAAAGCAGCTAGAGCAAGATAGTGGGAGGTTTAAAACCCTAATAGAGAAATTAAATTTGGTAGATATGGAAACTCGGAATGGAATATTTACTGGGTCCAACAGAAGAATAGGGCATCAGCATGTGACCTGCCGACTGGATCGCTTTCTAGTGACCACTGCTCTCCTTGAAAGCAACTAGGCAATGGAAGCAAATATCATGCCAAAATAAGGGTCGGACCACTAGCCCATAGAATTCTGTCTGAATCCAGGGCTCCCCCCTAGCCCCAAGCCCTTCCAATTCAAAAATTTTTGGCTTACTCACCCAAATTTCCAACAACTAGCCCAAACCTGGTGGGACTAGGCTGAAATAGATCATGGCACTGACATGTACAAGTTCCAGCAACGCCTTAAGAACTTTAAGATACTTTTAAAAAGATGGAACAAAACCACCTTTGGAGACATTTTCCTTAGGAAAAGGGAAACTGAGAATCAACTAGAAGATATTCAGTGCACCTTTATAGCGGGAAGCAGAACTCAAAGTCTGATGCAGGAAGAGGAAAAACTCATGGAGGACCTAGAGATCTGCAGGGGACAAGAGGATATCTTATGGAGGCAAAAGTCCAGGGTTCAGTGGCTCAAAGAAGAGGAGCGTAACACAAAATTCTTCCACAAAGAAATGATGCACCGAAGACACATTAATCTCATTACGCAACTGGAGGATGACCAAGGAGCCCCAATCAGGGATCATGATCAAATAGCAGAAGCTCTTACTTCCTTCTATGAAGATCTCCTCACAAAAACTAACACAAACAGGGAGGAGGCAATCAAAAAAGTCACCCGCCACATTCCCAGGCTAATTAACTCTGATCAGAATAGGGCATTGCTAAGGCCTATTACTTAGACTGAGGTGGACTCCGCAGTAAAGAACATGCCCCCAGGTAAAGCACCAGGCCCGGATGGATTCACTACGGATTTCTTTCATCACTGCTGGGATATGATCAAGGAAGATGTCTGGCGGGTAGTAGAAGAATCAAGAACATCTGGGCAGGTTCTTACTGCTCTAAATGCAACCTTTATTACTCTCATCCCCAAGGAGGAATGGATCACGCATCCGAAATAGTTCATACCTATCTCTCTCTGCAATGTCATTTTTAAAATAATCACAAAAGTCATTGCCAACCGACTGAAGCCAATCCTACCATTCATCATCTCAACTGAGTAGTCTGGCTATGTAGAGGGAAGGAAAATCATGGATAGTGTCATTCTGGCCAATGAGGTTGTACACTCCTTAAAAACGAGCAACACACTAGGTATGCTTATCAAACTTGACCTCTCAAAATATTTTGACAGATTAAGTTGGCAATACATGCATTCAGTTTTGGAATCCTTTGGCTTCTCTAACAGTTGGGTTGACTGGATTCTAGCGCTTACCTCCTCTTCCTTCTTCTCCATTCTTGCTAATGGAACTCCCTCACGACCTTTTCACTCTACTATAGGCATCAGACAGGGCGATCCCCTCTCCCCCTTCCTCTTTGTTATCATGGCAGAAGGCCTCGGCTGCTACCTCAAAGCCGCAGTCACTGATGGGACTCTCTCTGGGCTGCCACTCCATGACCTCCATCCGGCGCCCTCGCACAACCAGCTTTTCGATGACACACTCCTTANTTCTTCTCCATTCTTGCTAATGGAACTCCCTCACGACCTTTTCACTCTACTATAGGCATCAGACAGGGCGATCCCCTCTCCCCCTTCCTCTTTGTTATCATGGCAGAAGGCCTCGGCCGCTACCTCAAAGCCGCAGTCACTGATGGGACTCTCTCTGGGCTGCCACTCCATGACCTCCATCCGGCGCCCTCGCACAACCAGCTTTTCGATGACACACTCCTTATGATTACTCCCACAGTCAATGATTCCACCAAGATTAACTCAATCCTCTCTGACTTATCCGACACCTCAGGAATGCTACTCAATCTGGATAAGTCAAAGCTCTTCTTTTTCAATACGCCAGTCCCAGTTTAGGTCCATCTCTCAAGATTTCTAGGTATCGCCAGAAGTTCCCTTCCCTCCACTTACCTAGGTATCCCTCTTTCAGGAGAGTCAGCGAAGTCTATCTCTTGGGACAGTCTGCTCTTATCCATAACTAACAGGTTGAGCAACTGGACCTTCAGACCTTTGAATATTGCTGCCAGGTTGGTCCTGCTCAAATCAGTCCTGCAAGCTCTACCCACGTACCTTTTTATTGCTTTGGTCGCACCTGTTTCAGTCATCAAATCCATCAGGAGTCTCCAACACAATTTCTTGTGGAAGGGACACCATAGTAACAATAAATGAGCTCTAGTTGGATGGGAGAAACTCTGTAAATCCAAGAAGTTTGGAGGGCTGGGCATCCGGGACCCAGGGAAGATGAACAAAATCATGGGAGCCAAAATGTGGTGGAGATGGCTGCAACATCCGCAAGAGCTTTGGGCGTGGCTTTGGAAACAAAAGTACGCCCCAAACACACAATAAAATCAGCTAATTAGATTCAATGAACATATGCCAGGATCCAACATTTGGAACACAACATGGAGGAACCGCCCCCTAGTACAGCAGCATGCCTTCTGGGAGGTAAGAAATGGAGAGAGCGCACTTTTTTGGCAGGAATCATGGCAACAACTACCCCCTCTCGATGACATGGAAAGCCTCCACCCTCTGAAGCTTAGGCTACAACAAAGCATTTTCAAAAATGTTAAGGATTTCTGGCTTCCAACTCATGGAAGATAGCCCTGGAGACAATGGAAAACCAACACAATAGACCTGCAAATCCGGGAGAATCTTGACCTCAAACCATGACAAGAGTGCCTGCAATCCAGGAAAATCCCAACCAGAGAAGGATCGGACATTCTCCGTTGGGGCCACACCACCTCGGGTATTTTCTCGGTCAAGGAAGCATACCACCTACAAGGAAATCTCCCAGGCCAAGCCCCTGATTCAATATAGAGCAAGGTTTGGCAGCCTTTTATCTGGCCCAAACTTTCATTCTTTCTTTGGCTCACGGCCCAAAACTACATCCTCACCTGGGACAACCTCCTGAAAAGAGGTTTCACAGGACCCTCAAGATGCACTCTCTGTCTGCAAAGTGAGGAAACCATGGAACACCTCCTCAACACTTGTCATTACAGTCAGCAGATCTGGGACTAGGGAGCCCAAGCCATGCGGCAATCCCAAAGAAACTACAACAGCATTCGGGAGACCCTTGTTAATTGCGATGGTGTCTCCTTCCACAATCCGATTCTCCAACGCATATGGCAGCTGCTCCCGGGATTCACCCTCTAGGCAATCTGGAAAGAAAGAAATAAAAAAATCTTCAATTCTAATCCATTCCCCCCCCTTTACTACGTGGGAGAAGGTGACAAGGCTTATTCAGGAAACTGTTCTCAGTTCTTCCTGGCTCCAAGAAGACACGCAGTGCAAGCCTCAGGATAAAATCATCCTTGAAGGATGGAACTTGCCTCTAAATATGCAAACTCAGGGGAAAACCAAAAACAGGGAAGCCATCAGCCCCACGGCTTGGTCTCCACCACCCCCTAGATTCCTCAAGCTCAACTTTGATGGGGCCTCTAGGGGTAACCCTGGGCCGGATGGTTTTAGGGCTGTCCTTAGGAACCACTTGGGCAAGATCACCCATTTGATTGCAGGTTTTATGGGTGAAAACACAAACAATGTTGTGAAGCTCTCAAGCCTGGTAAAAGGCCTCCAAACGGTAGTGCAAAATCAGTATTTACGGCTAATTATTGAAGGAGACTCACAAGTAATAATTCAACTTGCAACCTGAACCCTTAATGGACAGCCTCCCTGGAGGGCCTCGCCTAGCTGGAGACTGTTGGGTCTCTTGGAAGAATTCAAGGATCTCATCAACCCCAATCTTATCCTCATCCCCTCTCATGTGAGGCGTGAAGCTAACAAGGTTGCGGATCACCTAGCAAACAAAAGAATTTAAGCCAAGGCTGATCTCATATACTGGCAAGCCAACATATCTGGAGAGACTGAACTCTCTAACCAGTGTAGAGACCTTGCTAGCAGAGACTTCCAGGCCCCGCATGGGGTGACACGCGGCGAAGGCGTGACAGCTGGCTTGCACTCAGCCGGGGATTAAATGCTGGAGGCTGTCACCATTGCACCCACATTAAGGATGCAGGACAGCCATAACAACAGCTCTACGATGGGAGGACTCCTCCCTCGAGCGACCATTTACGAGCTCAGTAAGTTTGATGTTAAAGGCGGCCATGAGTATTCGAAGTCTGATCATTCGTTTTCTCTTGCTCGAGTCTCGGCTCTGCTTCGCGTCTGGAGATTCTGGTGTAGTTTCGCGCTCCTTGCGCCCTGGTTCACCATCCTTTCGTAGATCATTGGTGCGAGTCCTTCTGCTTGTGCTCTCAATTGGCATGAGTCCTCCTCGTCCCAGCCTGTGTGTATCTCTTGGCGAGAACTCTGCAACATGACGAGGAAACGAGGAACGCCTCTCCGTGGCTCTGCTTGGAACACCCACAAGGCGCAGCAGTGACGTAAAGAGCACCTCGAACGTGCTCTGGCCATAGCAACTTCACTGTTGAGAAAGAAGGCTCGAGTCGAGAAGAAGGCTCTACTCTCCACCATCACCGATAAGGAAAATGGCCTCAACAGTATGGACACCGTTAAGTTGGAGGATGACACTGAGGAATTGTACCTAGTTTGCATTGTAGAGGAAGACCCGAATTTGGAGGACGTGACGACAATGGAGGCACCCTGCGACATAGTGAGGTCTGGCAGTGGGGAAAGCAAACCCAACTTGGGTTTGGACGCTGATTTTCCTGGTTGCATTATGGAAGAGGTTCCCTGACAGGACCTGGAAGCTGCGTTGGAGGTGGACGGTGCGAAGGGAAGGGAAGGATGGAGTGAAGGGAAGGATGACACGAAGCGAAGGACACCCGACGACGAAGGTGATGATCTGCATGGCTTTCTCCTCTATGAGGAGCATCTGTCCTTGGTGTTCGAGCTCCGAGGCCACATGTCTGACCTGGAGCATCGTGCCCTCATCATGGGCCAACGCCTGGACATGCTTCTCGATGCTTACTCTGGTGCTCCATCTCGATGAAAATGTCCCCTCTGTGCGCAGTCTTTCGCCATCCCGGCCGGGTCCACGTGGAAGACAGAGGAACGCGATAGGTCACCAACTACCTAGGTTTTTCATGTTCTCTGGCTCTTTAGTTTTATGCTAATGTTTTATGCTCTTTTAGACTTTAGGCACTTGTCCTGGTTTCCTCCGGGCAGGGCGGGTGCCACTAGTTTACAGTTGTTGTTGCTATGCACCTATGCTGGTTTCTGGTTTCCAGCAGCATTTTGAGTGACTCAGACTCTTGACTATGTACATTTTGCTACAATTTTTTGATAATATATTATAGCAGGCTCTCCCCTTTTTTATTTAAAAAAAAAAAAGATAAAGAGTTTTATGCCATAATCCAGGCATTAAAGAAGTGGAGGCATTACTTGATCCCAAAAGAATTTGTATTATACAGTGATAACCATGCATTATAGTTTGTGACTCAGCAGGAGAAGCTGAATCAGAAACATGCAAAATGGGTAGAGTATATGCAGAATTTTGCCTTTGTAATTAAACACATTTCAGGGACTGTTAACAAAGTGGCTGATGCTTTGAGCAAGAAATGTTTGTTGTTGCAGGAGTTTTGGGTCAAAACCTTCGGTTTGAAAACCTCAAGGACATGTATGCATGCGATGCAGATTTTTCTAAAGCGTATGAAGTAGCTGAGAATCCCATTCTCAAGGATCGGAGCCCATGGATAGACTACATGATTCAGGAGGGATTGTTGTTTAGAGGCAATCAATTGTGTATTCCAAATTGCTCCATGAGGGAGAATTTGCTAAAGGAGAAACACAGCGAAGGCTTAGCAGGACATTTTGGCCACAATAAAACATTCACAAAGCTGACCGAAGCATATTTTTGGCTGAGGATGCGAACATATGTCAAGAAGTTTTTTGACAGGTGCAGAATTTGTCAGCATTCAAAGGGCAGAAAGAAAAATGCAGGGTTTTATCAACCATTGCCCGTACCAGAGAGACCATGGGAGGCGATCAGCATGGATTTTGTATTGGGTTTGCCGAGGACGCAAAGAGGGGTCGATTCCATCTTTGTGGTGGTTGAAAGGTTTTCAAAGATGGCAGATTTTAGTCCTTGTTAGAAGACCAGCGATGCGACTCACATCACGAACTTGTTTTTCAAGGAGATCATTCGACTCCATGGATTGCCAAGAAGCATTGTATCAGACAGGGATACAAATTTCATTGGACATTTCTGGAGGACACTCTGGAAGAAGTTAGGAACTAATATAGCGTTTATTTATGCCTATCATCCACAGACGGATGGGCAAATAGAGGTTGTAAATAGGAGTCTGGGAGATTTGTTAAGAAGCCTGGTGATAGAGCACCACAACAGCTGGGACAATGTGTTGCCGCAGGCAGAGTTCGCATATAACGATTCAGTGAATCGGAGCACAGGTAAAAGTCTGTTTGAGATTGTATATGGAAGACAGCTGAGAGGAGTATATCAACTAAGGGAGTCAGAGAAGGATGCGACTAGCAGTGCTAGCGCAGAGGATTTCGTTGAAGCCATGAAGGAACTTCATAGTCAGGTGAAGCAGTGACTGATTGATTCAAATCAAGAATATAAGCGCAGAGCAGATCAACATCGGAGACAACTTCAATTCGAGGTTAGTGATATGGTTCTAGCACACTTGAGAAAGGAAAGGTTCCCAAGGGGAACATACAACAAATTAAAGATGAAGAAAATTGGGTCATGCAGAGTCCTGAAGAAATTTGGAGAGAATGCTTATAAGATTGAGTTGCCAGATGGCATCGAGATATCTTCGATATTTAATGTTTCGTATTTATACCCATACAGGGCTGGAGAAGCAAAAACTGGAACTAAGGAACCAGTGATCCAGTGGCAGAAGCAATTACCAGTTGCAGAGAAGCCACAAATGGAGTGCATAGTAGACAAGCGAGCGGGTAAGAAAACCAGATGAAAGCAGTACTTCGAGTACCTGGTCAAGTGGAAGAATCACCCAGTAGAGCCTTACGCTCTTGTCTAAATTAGATAGACGACATTTAAAAATAGTTAATGCTGGTAGGTAGATTTTAATTGTAGAATTGATAGCTTAGAGTCAAGAGGGAAAACGGATATAGACACCCTCCTTTGTACATTGTAACAGAATTCAGAAATTGAGAAGCATTCAGAAGAGAAGAGAAAGCAGAGAAATTATGAAGAACACCCATGTACATATTTGAGTTAATAGAAGAGAGTCTTTGATTCAAGTTCATGCCTGGTGTTGTGTTCTCTGTGTATATTGTTATGCTCTCATGAATGTTTGTTTCTGGTCATGAATTTGCTTTGAATATGTTGTGTATGTGATTTCAGGGTTGGAAAATGAAGTCTGAGAAGGAAGAGAATGAGTTTCAATTGTTTCTCTATCTGAGCCAGGAGATTCCTGCATAGAGTGCAGTCGAATTCATCCACAAGGAGTGTGTCGATGAGGGCTCGATAGTTTAACACTTATTCTCACTTCAAGGAGAAGTTGCAGGGGTTGTTGGAGCCGCATGAAGAGTGTGCAGGCAGAATTCGAAATCTCAGTTGTTAGTCTGAGCAAAGGAGCCAGGGAGTGCTATTGTAGGAAGTGCGCAGAATCTGAGGAATTAAACACTTGAAAAATTGTTGAACGCTAAGCGCAAGGAGTGTGCATACATTCCTCTGAAGGAGTCAGAGTGAATAAGCTCAAGAGGGATAGAACCATTGTAATATCATGAAAGAGAACCCAGGGAGTTGGGTCAGGGAGGTTTCGATCAGGATTTGCAAGCACGTGCTTGGAGAACGAGTCTCGACCGAAGCACTTAGTCATTATCAATAAGTCCTCAAGGAGGAGGAGTCGACGGTTAGGATTCGCAGAAGAAATCAGCGAAATCCCGTTAGCCATCAGATCTCGAAAGAGTTGTGTATAGGTTAAACGTAAGCGTGCCGAGAAGGAGCCAGGGTTCATCAGAGATTCGGCTCATCAGAGGATCGGGGTTTGTGAAGACAATAGTTTTGTGCCTGCTGAAATCCCGATTAGTGATTTTCCGATATGAGCAGAGCCGTTGATCCGAGATAAAGGGAGCCGTTGGATCTACGCGTGACCTCGTGTATTGGATAATCGTGAGTTGAAGTCCCAATTTGGCACAACAAATATCATGATATTCTGAGGAGCGATATCTCGATAGGCTCTAAACCATCGATCTCATGGGACGCGTGTCGAGAGATCCCAAGGAATCAGGGATTGAAAAATCAGGATTTGCAAGAGCAGAGAAAAGTTGCAACTTGAACTCCCGAAGCATGATATCTCGACAGAAGGGTCATGTGGGCTGCAGCTAGAGTGAGTGGGAGACAGGTGGCATCAAGAATCGAAAACACAAAAGGTGAGTGATTTTTCACATCATAAGTTTCGATTTCCCGATAGGTAAAATCCCGACAAGAGCAAGGGTAGCCTTGGCAAACAATCATCAGATTTCGAAGTTCTGTAATACCCGAATCCATGTTTTCAGGACTCATGATACGGCGAGGTCCGATATCCCAATAAATACAAAGGGACATCACCAAGAGAGCATCCTGTGGGCGCGGAAAGGTTCCGATAAGGAATTTGAAGAGGCATTTACGCTCTTCAGGCCAACGTCCGAGAAGGTCCTGGTGGTCGCGGGCGTGCCTTGGTGGCGACTGCACCACTGGTATGCCGCAACAAGAAAGGAGATGTCGAGGAACTCCATTTCCTCCTGAATGTATCTATGAAGACAACTGAGGTACTTTAACACCAAATGTTTCTCTGAATATTTGATACCCAACTTTGTGCATAAGGTATGCAACAGATTCGTCAGCTCATGCACATCTTGGTCCCTTTACTGTCGCAACGTAGTCCATTGTATGTATTTTTCCTCATAACTCCCCACAGGATAATATTTTTCCTTGATGGCATCTCAGAAAGAATTCCAAGTGGATGCGACCAATAAGAGAGAGGGTTCCCCCTCACTTCGTTGCTCCTAGTAGGTTTCCCACCAGTCCTTGACATTGGGGGTGGCTTTAAGGAGTATAAAAATTATCCTTTCTCGGTCGGAAAAGTCATGAACCGAGAAAAATCCTTCTAACATATTCAACCATCTATCAATGACATATCCATCTATTTGGCCCTCAAATATGGGAATGTCAAAGTTTTCCTGTACCTTAAAAGGAGTGGCGTCTCCAGAGTGGCTGTTGGATGTAGATGCGCTACCATTGGGCAGTCGTTGAAGGATCTGGGAAAACTTGTCCATCATCACATTCCTTTGTTTCTCAAGGGCCTCCTCGAGCAATAATTTGATAGGATCTCTTGCTCCTTGATCTTTCTTTTCTTCCCCCATGGGCAGTCGTCGGGGTTTGCGAGGCTAATCTTGCAACGGTTCAATCAGATCAAGCCCTAACTCCTTATACCCTGACATTGTTGTGGACATGCAAAAAAGGATGGAGAAAGAGAAGACTTCTCTGATACCACTAATCCGGATTTATGCAGGAACACAATGAAATACAAAAATACACATAAATGCAAAAATACGGGGGAAGTAAAACTTCATTTCATTAACAACAAATGAATGAAATATGCTTACAGACAGAATGGTAACAAAATAGCTCGGGCGTTGGTAGCTTATCTCTGAGAAGACATTGATTTCGCTATTGATTTGGTACCATGAGCTTCCCTAGTGTCCAAGACACCTTACAGAATGGGCATGCACCAGAATTGAAAGAATTGCATATGCAACTAGAAGAA
>JASDQU010011408.1:163878-205781 GCA_032191745.1 Picea mariana | reverse complement strand
GGCATTTGCCTTGGAGAAAAAATATAAACCTGAAAAGATATGAATATGTTATCATTGTAGGGTAAAGGAAATCCATGATAAAATAAATGCACTGAATTTCTTAGTAAAATGAGAAACCATCAATGGTCATATTACAGGAAGCAAAAGCAAAAATTGAATAATTCTCTACATTATTTTGGTAGACTTGTGATTCTTTCACCAAATTGTGAAGCAAAGTGAAGGGAGACCACTAAATAGTTTATGAGATCTCGCTTATGAGAAAACTAGGGTTTTAATTTGTAAACAAAATTAGGGCATTAACTTTGTTACAAACCCTTGTAATTTCTTCAAACATATCATATACACATGAAAGCACACATAAATGGAAGATATAACAGGTGAATTTTATTATTATGGGATCACTGAATACAACTTTATAAGCAGAAATGGATGTTATGGAAGATGCAATACATCAATAATAAAAAACATAACCTGGAACAATGCCCGATCTCTCCAAACAGAACACCAAGATAAAACAGGACTCAAGCTCCAATGGAAACCCTAGATGGATTCCCCTCTTTGTTTAACTAGGGTGGATAGTCTCACCACTAAAGCCAAACTCTAATGAAAGGGTTTTTCCAAAACCCTAACGAAAACCTTTGCTCACCGAGCACTCCACAAGAAAATGATCCAAAATCCAATCTTCCCAAATGAATTTCTCTCTTTTCCTTTTAAAGGTTATGTGGATCCTTGTAGAGAGATCTAACCCGACTTTATCAAATCTACTAGAAGAGCACTTTATTTAATAAAGTGACTTTATTAATTAAATATTAGTTGCCAAATTTAACTTTAGGAAACATAATGAAATAATTAATTATTTATTTAATTTTGTAAAAAATGAGACATTACAAATCCTTCCACCCCAATATTGCTTTTCCTCAAGCAATGTAATCATAATCTGATGCTCCATCAAATGAATCTATCTGAAAATTATACTAGGGTCCCAAACCATCTTGGAGAAGGTGGAGTATCCTCTGCTCATATCGTGAATCTGCGAGGTATTGTCACAAGCTCCTACCTAACTGTCCCTGGTCATCCAAGCAGACAGAAGTTGTATCAACTCGATCAAATCCTCGGAAGACCCTCCTCCAAACAACCAAACCTATGTAAACTAGCAATCCCATTGGTGTCAGTTGTCAAGCTGTTAACAATTGCAATCCCAGGGTCCCATACCAATCTCAAAGAGATGCCTACATGCTGATGTTGCACTACTCTAATCATAATCACTTGCTCATCACACTCTGACTCCACTCTCCACTCTAGGAACATTATATCATGGACCCTACACAACCAAGCCATCTCAATGTCCATCAATCCACGACTATCCTCGATCCCAATGATAAACTCAAGGAATTGCTCAGGAGGTCTTCCTGGAGGAAACGCCTCCAAGCTCCAGTGAAAACCACCATGTGTTAACAAGGGCTCCTGTATATTGTTGTACACCACCGTGTCCTCCTGTACCATCCTATATCTTATATACGCTACTGGACCCAACACTCTACTAATGATCACTGAACCTACATCCCAAGGTGTGTCCATATACGTCATGTATCTATCCACCCAATCCAAGTATGGGTATATCTCCTTGCGGCATGGTCCACAAGGAACGTGCTCAACTATCTCCTCTGTAGATAATATCGAAACCTCTAATGAGATATCCAAAAGAAAGGGCACATGATCCTTTCAATGCCAACTCAGAGCGGAATCCAAACTCTCCTCGAGTACTTGCAAGTTGAAATGGTCATCCCTCTTAATATGTGCGACACACATGCCCTCCTGTGTCACTATTGTCAGAGATGATGGAGTCCCTGCTATAGGTGGTGAAGAGCGTGCCATGCTCAACTGATAATGTAGCTCCTAAACATCTCGGTCCTTGTCCTATGCAAACTTGAGAGAAAGGTCCATGTCCATAAATAGTTGCAAGTAATATGACTTTAGTTGTTCTAGTTCCTGCATGATGATGCACAATTGGGCACTAGTGACTCCACCTACTATCTCGATGTGTCGCTCCTCCATATGGGCTCTCCAAAAAATCTCTTCAATGAACCTACGAGCTCCATCAGTTCTTGTCAAAACCTGTGTAACCTGATCCTCGGTCACCAATAGACGATCCTCCAAATTGTATAGTGTGAAAGGCCTTTTCCCTGTCACTTCCAACTGGCATGAGATATCATATGTAAGAGTGCTCCCCTCATCCTCGTAGTAGAAATCATAAGCAAGGAATGGATATGTCTTATCCTCGTACATAGGTGCTACCTCGACTCTATCCTCACTAGAAATCCCAACACATGTGTTATCTTGACCGTCATTGGTGCTAGTGTCTTGGGCTCCATCGACTAATTCCAATGTTGCAATGGATGTTGTTGTGTCATCCCCCTCATAGTCATCCTCAATGGAACCAAATGCTCCCCCCTCCTCTTCGGTACTAGTGACAATCTCCATCAACACACTAGCATCAAAGATCTGATCAAATTCTACCACTCGGTCATCTCCCATGTACACATCCCTATCACGGCCAACTACATGCTCCAAACAGTCAACCTAAGGTTTTCCCAAGTTCTCATCCTGATGTGATGTTTTTGCTTCATCAATTGTTTTGTATCCTTTTACCACCTCTGTGAACCACTATGGATGTTCTAAAAAAGTTGTTAAATTTTTCTGATACTCTTGCATGAGTTGCACCAGTTTTTCTCTAAGTTCTTCCGGGGTTTTCATCTTTCTCAAATCCAATTGTGTAATATACTTCCTAAGTTGTTGATATAGAATTTGTACTACTAATTTAATTTTACCCTCCTTGTTGTAGCAATAGTGGGTAATTTTGGGTGCTGACTTTTGTCAAACACCTACGCTATGGATGTCTTTCCACTGTGAAAAACCTCCTTATCGCTCTCCTTAATTCACGGACTAGGTGGTGCCTCAAGTTGTTTCCTCACCGAAATTGTTGATATATTAAGTCATGTTGGTGGCAGTCTGATATAGTAGCTCACCACTGAGTATATAGGCCTGTTAACACTGAAATTCTGCCCAACAATACTGTGTAGTCACTCAACATGTGATGCTTATGTGGGTGTTTATCACTACCTTCGACCTCCCCAATAGCGTACACAAGCGTCCAATGAGGGAAACTCAGATGAAAACAACTATGTAAAATTGGACATTATGTGGGATTTTCATCCTAGAAGTGATGAAGTCGAGGCCCCAATGTTAAGTTCGGTTCCAATCTCGTTAGAATTTTTTTAATTTTTATTAGGACATTTACTTAACTTGTTGCATAGATACTATGTCAAACAGTTCACTGCTTTAATGGTTTATGGATGTGTTGGTAAAAAGTGTTTCAGAAGAAGTTGTGGTCCATTAGGTATATATATAACAACAATTTAACTATAAACAATAGAGGCCAACCCACAACATATGGAAGGGTCAACCTGATTTTTATTACTCTATAAATAAGAATTGATGCAATTAGAACAAACTCACAAGATTTATCTTGAAGATATGGCCACCAAGTTGATATTGTTTTGGATGGAAATTAGAGGTCGTGTTGACTGTAACAACAAGAACTCTCCTTGCATTTACTACTGTAAAAATGGGTTTTCCACCCAGAATTCACCCCTTGTGATATTCAGCCTTTGGTGTATTTCTCTGTGTTGTCTGTGCCAGTATAATGATAATTATGCTGCCTGTAGGTGACAAGAGGTAGAAACAAGTCTCAGATGATAAAAAAGGTTCTGTAAATACAAAAATCAGCCAACAAAAATCAATTATGAGGCAGATAAGCAGGTATGTAATAGAAGCCTCTGATATTTGACCTGCTACAGCAGTCAATTTGTCCCCCAATAGTAAAGAATCATCCTCCTCCTAAGGGAAATGACCCAGCAGAGAACACATGGGCTCAGAAGATGAAATCGGCCCTGATGGCAATGTACCAATCCACAAAGTAACCAAATCGACCTCCTACAATAGAAAATTGGCCTCAACAATGAATACAACCACTCTATGGAAAGAAATCTCCCCCCTCTATACAAAAATTTGCCCAACAGTAAGTAATCGACCCCCACACTCAAAAACTCAGCCCAGCTCGGCCCCAACATCTACCAAATCCGTGCAGAAGGAGACTCGACCCTCCAATAGAAGAAATTGGGCCAGTCAAGGAGGGAAAAATCTTCCCTAACTTAGGTTGTGACCCAGAAGCAAGATGAAATCGATGTTGGAGAAGTAATATCTATCTCCAACTAAGAAATCAACCCTAGAATCGATAATCTCTCCCTCCACAACCAATTTCGACCAACACAACTAAGAAAACACAACCAACAAATGGAAATTCGATCCCTGGGAAATAATAGTTCACCCAGCCATGGAACGCTCGACCTCTTTCAATAAAATATGTTCTGCACTAGAATACTTCACCCCACGTAGCCAATGATATATTTTGTTGGTATAAATACTCAGCCCCCAATAGTAAATTTTGGTCTCTTACCCAATGACTTG
Organism: Picea mariana; assembly: GCA_032191745.1. Lineage (NCBI taxonomy): Eukaryota > Viridiplantae > Streptophyta > Pinopsida > Pinales > Pinaceae > Picea > Picea mariana. Next base: position 201,254 of record JASDQU010011408.1, on the reverse strand, counting down.
GAATTCCACAAAGAGCTCGACCCCTCTAGATTTTGGTTCATACATTCCAATAGAGATTCTATGGTTTGTTGGAAGGAAACAATACTCAAAATTCACCCCTCAAGGCACCCAAACTTTGTGGACTCACGGAGATACCGCACTTAATCTCTAATGATGGATCTTCTATGAATATATCTTCCCTAGTGTGAAGGTATGGCCTCTATTCAATAAGTAGAGCCCTGCATATACATAGACTCCAGCCTGCTGGCAATATTTGTTGTAAGAAGGGTAACTCAACCTCTCAATTACAAAAGTGTGCAGAAGCTAATGAAATTCTCCAACAAAGATAGACCCATGATTTCTCCTAAAGAAATCGTTCCTCACACTCAGAACTTCAGTTTCTTAAGAAAACACTCAACATAAATGAGATATAGACCCAACATACACAGAACTCAACTTCCTCAATCAATCTGAATCCCTTTTGGAAATCCAAACTCATCTGACACCGTGAATCTCATCCACCACTTCTAAAAATCAATCACAACAGAAGGAAATCACAGCCACTAAAGATATCTAAATGATCAATGAGGAAGAAATTTGAATGATTTTTGTTATTCATAAATAACCCTGATGATGGCCCTTTGGTAACCTCCACATCTTTCGAAGATCATGCTCTTATATTGATCCATATGTATGTAGGAACACAATGAAATACAAAATTACACATAAATGCAGAGACAGAGCGGAAGTAAAACTTCATTTCATTAACAACAAATGACAAAAATATACGTACAGACATAATGGAAATAACATAGCTCGGGCGCTGGTAGTTTATCTCTGAGAAGAGATGTGGAAGCTACTAGCCTCTGAAATTTGTGTTACAATGAGGCTCGAAGGCCTATATATTATTGGGAAACAATGGAAAACCCTAGACATCCAAAAATCTAACCCTAGGAGATGAAACGCCAGAGTATGGGCCCCATCAGGGTAAATTGGTACATCAATTTCCCTAAGTCTTAACTTTGGCATACTATCTCCATTTGACGCACACAATACATCATTAGAAAGATATATCCAAGGAACACACTTCTGACAATGAATATGGAGTCTAGAATGGACTCATATTCTTCGGAGCATTGATGCCAAAATAACGTCTTCTAGGGCCTGAAAACGGCTCCGGAAGTTCAAGACCCGAAAAATTGTTGACATTTAGTAAATTGTTCTACAAATAAGGAAACTGAAAAAATAAAAGAAACAATGGTGTGGGTCCAAGTGGAATAGGTGGGTGTCCACCAATATCCAGCTGGATCATTCCTCCTCCCTTAGAAAAGAAATGGTCCCCATTGCGTTGAGTTCCTCCATAAGATGAGGAAACTTCTGTTGAACTCGGTCCCTGGTGAGCCACTTTCCCTGGTGAAGGAGTTGGCCTTCTTTGACAAATCGATATGGATGGATCCTCTGTTGGTGGGTGTTCTTGATCTGTGTGTCCATAATCCAATCAGTTGTGGCTTGTTCCATGCAATCTGGTTTTAACTATGTTGGTGTGAGTTGTTTTGCGATGTCGGATGTGTCCAGTAGAGGTGGAAAGTAGGGTCAAAGGTGTTCCACATTGAACATTGGGTGCAGACCAAGGGATGGTGGAATACTGACCTTAGAGGCATTGTCCCCTATAGCCTTGGTAATGGTGTATGACCCATATTGGAGCGGGTGAATCTTGCGGTAGGGTCCAATGAGGTGATCATTTTTCTAATGTAGCCACACTTTGTCACCCACCTAGAATTTGTGTGGCACCCGATGTTGATCATGTCGTTACTTGTACTTAGAATTGGCTCTGTCCAAGATGTGATGATCCTGTTGGCAAATGTGTTGAATGTGAAAAATGAATTTATTTGCCTTGTAAGCCTCAGACTAGACATGGGTTGAATCTACCCGAGTTGTCGCAAATGGCATGGCTACGTCAATGGGACATAGTGGCTGGAATCATAAGCCCACCTGAAAGGGGATGTGGCTGGTTGATCTATGGAGAGCCCGGTTGTAGCTTTGTTGTACATAGGAGAGGCTATCATCACTTGTGCATGGATTCTTTGAGTTGTACATGCATAGAATGTGTACAATCATTTGGTTGAAGAGATTTGTCTGGCCATGAGTTTGCAGGTGGAAAGATGTGGACTTGGTGAGCTTGGTGTCCAACATCGACCAGAGGTTGGACCAAAATGTACTGAGGAATCTGCTATCCTGATCTGAGACGATAGACTATGGGATTCCAAAGTGTACCCACACTCATTCAAAAAAGAGTTTAGCATTGGCTTCTATCATGATATTCTTCTTGCAGGCCATCATAATGGACATCTTCGAGAATATGTCATCGACCACAGAAACGCAGTCATTTCCATGCTTAGTAGAAGCAGGGCCCAACACGTAATCCATGGAGATGGATTCCCAAGGTCGACTAGGGGTAGGAAACGGAGTATAGAGGCCTTGCTTCTTGATGTTCGGTTTGGAAATGGCGCAACCAGTGCAGGACTTGATGCATTTCCTGGCATCCTGTCGAAGGTTCAGCCAATAGAAATACTTCTGCAGTACTGCCACGGTTTTCTCTACCTTGATATTCCCAGTGACCCGACTGTAGTGTGCCTCCCAAAACATCTTTCCACGCTCGCTTGAAGGAACACAAAGGTGTCCCAGGTGACATAGCAGGGCATTGTGGAGGTGAAAATTAGGAACTTTCTTACCCTCCAAGAGCGTGTTGTATGTGTGACTAAATTCTGGATCAGATTTGTAGAGAAGGGGCCAATCGAAAGTCTCGTGCCCACAAGATTTAAGCACCATGGTTAGCACCATGAGAGGTGGTGGGCTGAGGCCGTATGCAACATTATTGGTGCTTCCTTTCTTGTACTTAATGTTCAAATGGAACTGTTTCAGGTATGTGGACCACTTATGATGGCGATCGTTCTACAACTTCCCTTGTGTCTGTATGAACTACAAGGGTTGGTGGTTTGTGTGGATGATCATTTCCTTTCCCAAAATGTAATGCTTCCATTGTCGTCAAGCCTACACAATGGATTACATCTCTTTTTCATAAGTTGGATGCTTCCGGACTGTGTCAGAGAGTATCTCACTGTGATATGCCACTTGATGCCCCTGTTGAGTAAGGACTTCCCTGATATCATAGTCTGAATCATATGCCTTGATCTCAAATGGTTGTTGCAATTCTGGTAATGTGAGCACTCGTGTAGAGAAGAGGCGATGCTTCAAATATTCGAACGCCTTCTGTTGAGCTTCGAAACAAAATAATTTTTCTTTTTCTCCTCCCTTGGTGACTTGACTCAAGGGCCAAGTGATATGAGAGAATCCCAACACAAACCTGCGGTAGAAATTGGCAAGACCCAAAAAGCTGCAGAGCTTTGTTAGGGTGGTTGGGGTTGGCCAATCCCGAATGAATTGGATCTTGGCTAGATCCACATGCACACCCCACTCATCAATAATGTATCCCAAATACTGAACTTGGGTCATGCCAAAAGTGCACTTCTCTAAATTGGCACACAACTTGTGTTGCCGCAGTGTTTGGAGAACTTGTTGGATGTGGTGGGGGTGCTCTTCCCAAGTCTAGTCAAAGATTAGAATGTCATCCAAGTACACCACTACAAATGAGTTGGTAAATGGTCTCAACATCTCTTATATTAGTCTCATGAGGGTTGCAGGGGCATTCGTCAACCCGAAAGGCATGACCAACCTTTCGAAAAGGCCCTCCTTGGATTTGAAGGCAGTCTTCCACACATCAGAGGGTTCGATTGGTACCTGGTGATACCTAGACTTCAAGTCGATCTTGCTGAAATATTTCGCCCCCTTGATTTGGTCCACAAGGTCATCAATCCATGGGATCAGGGACCTATTCCAGACAGTGATCTTGTTCAGTGCTCGATAGTCAATGAAGAGTCCCCGAGTCCCATCCTTCTTCTGCACCAGCATGATCGGGCTCCCACAAGATGATGAACTCAGTCTGATGTGACCTTTCTGCAACATCTCCTAAATCTGCCTCTTGATTTCTTCATTCTCCATAACAAAGAACCAATAGATTGGTCCATTGGGAAGCAGCACACCTGGGGTCAGATCGAAGAGGTGCTTGACCTCACAGTGTAGAGGCACCACTGTGGGGAAAGTGAAGATGTCCTCATACTCCTCCACTACCTTATCCATCTATTGTTGACATGCAAAGGGGTCCTCTCTGGAGGTTGTGGCCACAATCTTCTTCTTTCCCTAAGGGCGGATCATTATGAAAACAAATTTCCTGGGTTTGGCAATGAGCTTACTGCATTGTCTTGCAGTAACCAAAGAGATGGATGTAGGAGGTGCTATTTCTAGTATCATGTACAACTTATTGCCCAAAGTAATAATAACAGCACGAGGCCTAGACTCATACACGGCATGTTGCTTACACAAGTATGGTTTTCCTAATAATGCCTCAGAAACATCAAGAGGAGAAATGTCACATAATACCTCATCCATGAAGGGCTTGATGTTGTAGGAAAGGTGGCATTGTTGGCTGACACGTAGGTCCCATCCTTGGTTAAGCCACCTGATGGTGTATGGCTGTGGGTGTGATGTGGTCGGCAAGCCCAGTCATTTCACGACCTCTACTAAGATGAGGTTCTTTTGGCTCCCACTGTCGAGAATGAACTGCAACAAGGAAACCTTTACCCACATCTAGGAATGGAAGAGGCGCTCTGCCTCCTCTGGATCTTCTGGTTCCTTCTTCTGATTCTTCATGGTGGCAAGAGTGGCGTTGGGCTCCACATCGATAATTTTATTCCCCCTGTCATTTCCCTTGTTAGGTTCTGATTCAGATTCGGAGCCTGCATCCAATTCAGAAGCCTTCAACTTAGCTACCACTGGCTGCTTGGCCTGACACTCACTTGTGTTGTGAGTGGAGCTCTGATGGAACTCACACCACTTCCTTGTGTCCCTTTTTGGCTTTGTGGTGTTGTTCTTTTCTTGTGGCTTTGGCGAGTTGTCCTGGGCTGCCCCGCCTTGTCTTGGTCCTTTGTTCGGAAATTTGGGGGTACCTCTCCCTTGCTTCTAATTTGCATACCCAAAGTCTTTCTTCTTCTATTTGAACTTCTGCTCAATCTTGGCAGCATACCGGTTGATGCAGGAGCATCGCCAACTCATTGGGGAGCATTTCCAAGACAAGCGAGCCAGCATGAAAAGAAATGAATAGCTAGACAAGCCAACCGAAAGTTTTTTTGAATTCTCATTCAAAAGGATGCGCAAATGTATATATGAGGCATTTATGAAAGAACCTTTTGTTGTATTGTATCAGACCTCGAGCCTTATGCTCTTGTCTGAATTAGATAGACGGTATTTAAAAATAGTTAATGCTGGTAGGTAGATTTTAATTGTAGAATTGATAGCTTAGAGTCAAGAGGGAAAACGGATATAGACACCCTCCTTTGTACATTGTAACAAAATTCAAAAATTGAGAAGCATTCAGAAGAGAAGAGTAAGTAGAGAAATTGTGAAGAACACCATGTACAGATTTGAGTTAATAGAAGAGAGTCTTTGATTCAAGTTCATGCCCGGTGTTGTGTTCTCTGTGTATATTGTTATGTGCTCATGAATGTTTGTCTCTGGTCATGCATTTGCTTTGAATATGCTGTGTATGTGATTTCAGGGTTGGAAACTGAAGTCTGAGAAGGAAGAGAATGAGTTTCAATTGTTTCTCTATCTGAGCCAGGAGATTCCTGCATAGAGTGCAGTCGAATTCATCCGCAAGGAGTGCATCGATGAGGGCTCGATAGTTTAACACTTATTCTCACTTCAAGGAGAAGTTGCAGGGGTTGTTGGAGCCGCACGAAGAGTGTGCAGGCAGAATTAGAAATCTCAGTTGTTAGTCTGAGAAAAGAAGCCAGGGACTGCTGCCGCAGGAAGTGCGCAGAATCTGAGGAATTAAACACTTGATAAATTTTTGAACGTTGAGCGCAAGGAGTGCGCATAGATTCCTATGAAGGAGTTAGAGTGAATAAGCTCAAGAGGGAGAGAACCCTTGTAATATCATGAAAGAGAATCGAGGGAGTTGGGTCAGGGAGGTTTCGAGTAGGAGTTGCGAGCACATGCTTGGAGAACGAGTCTCGACTGAAGCACTTAGTCATTTTCAATAATTCCTCAAGGAGGAGGAGTCGACGGTCAGGATTTTCAGAAGAAATTAGTGAAATCTCGTTAGCCATCAGATCTCGAAAGAGTTGCATACAGTTTAAACCTAAGCATGCCGAGAAGGAGCCAGGGTTCATCGGAGATTCGGCTCATTGAAGGATCGAGTTTTGCGAAGACAGGAGTTTTGTGCCTACTGAAATCCCGATTAGCGATTTTTCGATATGAGCTGAGTCGTTGATCCGAGATAAATGGAGCCATTGGATCTACGCGTGACCTCGCATATCAAATAATCGTGAGTTGATGTCCCAAGTTGGCACAACAAATATCGTGATATCGCGAGGAGCGATATCCAGATAGGCTCTAAACCATCGATCTCGTGGGATGCATGTCGAGTGATCCTGAGGAATCAGGGATTGGAAAATCAAGATTTGCAAGAGCAGAGAAAACTCACAACTTGAACTCGCGAAGCACGATATCCCGACATAAGGGTCGTGTGGGCCGCAACTAGAGTGAGTGGGAGACAGGTGGCATCGGGAATCGGAAACATAAAAGGTGAGTGATTTTTGACATCATAAGTTCCGATTTCCCGACGGGTAAAATCCCGACAAGAGCAAGGGTAGCCTTGGCAAACACTCATCAGATTTTGGAGTTCTGTAATACCCGAATTCATGTTTTCAGGACTCGTAATACAGCGAGGTATGATATCCCTATAAAGACAAAGGGAGATCACCAAGAGAGCATCCTGTGGGCACGGAAAGGTTCCGATAAGGAATTTGAAGAGGCATTTACGTTCTTCGGGACAATGTCAGAGAAGGTCCTAGTGGTCGCAGGCGTGCCTTGGTGGTGACTGCACCAAGTGGTATCAGAGTGGGATAATTCTCTGTTTTTTGTAGGAGAGAAGAAGAGAAGAATTCGCCATGCCGCCCAGAAGGGAGAGACAATCACCCGACCTAGAAGATAGGGAGGTGAGAAGAAGAGGTAGGTCGACAGGGAATCTAGAGATGGAAAGACAGATATGAGATCTCAAAGCAAGACTCGAGGAGATGGAAACAGCTCCGAGATGCACAGCGGGTGACGGGGAACTTAGTGATTTCGACAATGAGGTTGAAGCTGAACCACAAGGAGAAGTTGCAGCTGAAGATGCAGCCAACGAGCGATTGATAAATGATATCACCCAGATGAGTTCAAAGACAAAAATGGATATTCCAGTCTATGAAGGAAGTCTGGATGCAGAAGAGTTGTTGGACTCGATCAGGGCTCTTGACACCTACTTCGATTATGATGATATCAAAGAGGATAAAAAGGTAAATCATGCTGTCACTAAGTTGAAAGGACATGCAGCATTGTGGTGGGATGAGCTACAGGAATATAGACGTTCCAAAGGCAAACTGAAGATTAAAATTTGGGATCAAATGATTGCTAAGATGAAGGCAAAATTCATCCCGCAAGATTATCAGATCACACTGTTCAGGAGAATGCAGAACCTGAGACAGAAGTTGATGACGGTGAAGGAATACACCGAGGAGTTTTACAAGCTCAACATTAGAGCAGGTCATCGGGAGAGCGATGATGAGAAAGTGGCCAGGTATCTGAATGGCCTGATATATGAAATTCAAGATTAATTAAGTTTGGCGACCATTCGAACAATTGAGGATGCTTACCAGATGGCTCTGAAAGCCGAAGAGAAGCTGAGCCGTAAGCAAGGTCAATGAGGGCGAGGAAGAAGTCAGTTGAGAGGTAAGGCAGTTGCCCAAGAAAGAACTCAGAAGCCTAGGGAGGAATGGAAGAAACCTTAGGGTAAGGTTGAGAGAGGTTGAACCTCACAGTGAGGACCACATGCTAAACAGAGGGCGCAACATACCGAGCAGGGTGGCGGTTATGCTGATGCAAATACTTTTCCTCATACCAGAGGTCGAGGTAGAGGAAGAGGAGGAATCATCACATGTTTTACATGTGGAAATGATGGACATAAAGCAGTTGACTGTCCAGACAGAAAAAAGGACAGAGGAGAAGCTCACATCGTCGAAGCGCAGAGGAATGATGCTAATTCAAAAGATGCAGACAACGGAAGATAGATTGGGATGCACAAGGTCCTTTTGACACCGAAAAAGGAGGTGGAAAGCTCGATGCGGGGGACGATACTGTTCAGAACAGCTTGCACAACCAAGGACATGAAATGCAAGGTCATTATAGACAGCGGAAGCACAGATAACCTCATTTCTATTGAAATGGTGGAGAAGTTGGAGCTGGAGAAAATAGATCACCAAAGTCCATATAAAATCTCATGGCTACAGAAAGGACATCAGGTGAGTGTCACTAAACAATATTTAGTTGAATTCAAGATAGGTGGATATAATGATAAGATTTTGTGTGATGTTATCCCCATGGCGGTATGTCATTTATTCTTGGGTAGACCATGGCAATATGATTGAAATGTGGTTCATGATGGGAGGATGAACACATATACTTTAGAGAATGATGGGAGAGCCCATAGATTACTTTCAATAAAGGATCAGGAGGTAAAGCCAGAAGTAAACAACACCATACTTCTCATGAGTGGGAAGGAGCTTCTCACAGAGATGGAGAAGAAGAAAGATCCACAATTCTTTGTGGTTAGGAAACCAACAATTGTCCTGACTAGCACGAGAGTGGATGACTTACCAGTTGATATTCAGGAACTACTGGAGGAGTTCGCTGATATCATCGTGGACGAATTACCTCATTCGTTGCCACCAATGAGAAGTGTGAGTCATCACATTGATCTCATACCAAGAAGCAATTTTCCAAACAAGGCTGCGTATTGATTGATGCCTCGGGAGAACGAGGAGGTCAAGAAGCAGATCCAAGAGTTATTGGATAAAGGACTGCTCAGAAAAATTCTGAGTCTGTGCGCTGTTCTGACTGTCCTTAGTCCGAATAAAGATGGAGGTTGGAGAATGTCCACCGACTCAATAGCGATCAACAAAATCACCATCAGGTACATATTTCCACTACCGAGAATGGACGATTTGATGGATTGCCTGAGTGGGGAAAATTATTTTTCAAAGATTGATTTGAAGAGCGGATATCACCAAATTCACATGAGGGAAGGTGATGAATGGAAGATGACATTCAAAACAAACGAAGGTTTGTATGAATGGTTGGTCATGCTATTTGGCTTGACAAATTCCCTGAGCACATTCATGAGACTGATGAATGAGGTCCTGAGGGAATTCATCGAGAAATTTGTAGTCGTATATCTGGATGATATATTGATTTTCAGTAAGACCCAGGCTGAACATCAAAAACATTTGGCCATTGTGATGAGAAAGCTACAGCAGGAGAAGTTGTTGTTAAACATGAAGAAATCTTCGTTCATGAAGACAGAACTCATTTATTTGGGTTTTGTTATTTTAGCAAATGAGTTAAAGATGGATCCGGAAAAAGTGGAAGTGATCAAGAATTGGCCATCATCGAGAAATGTTTTCGAGGTGAGGAGTTTCCATGGTTTGGCTAGTTTGTACCAAAAATTCATTAGGAATTTCAGTGGGACTAGCGCAGTGATGATGGATATGGTGAAGAAGCAACATAAGTCTTTTCACTGGACAACAGAGGCTGAGAAAAGCTTCAACCTGTTGAAGCGGAAGATCACAGAGCAACCTGTGTTGGTGTTGCCAGATTTTATGAAGACATTTCAGGTGAAATGTGATGCAAGCGGATACACCATAGGAGCGGTCTTGAGTCAAGAGGACATACCAGTTGCATATTTCAGCGAGAAGCTGGATGACGCAAAGATGAAATACTCCATGTATGATAAAGAGTTTTATGCAATCATCCAGGCATTAAAGAAGTGGACTTATTACTTGATCCCAAAAGAATTTGTATTATACAGTGATAACCATGCGTTATAGTTTGTGATTCAGTAGGAGAAGCTGAATCAGAAACATGAAAAATGGGTAGAGTATATGCAGAATTTTGCATTTGTAATTAAACGCATTTCAGGGACTGCTAAAAAAGTGGTTGATTCTTTGAGTAGGAAATGTTTGTTGTTGCAGGAGTTCCGGGTCAAAACCTTGGGTTTTGAAAACCTCAAGGACATGTATGTTGGTGATGCATATTTTGCTGAAGCATATGAAGCAGCTGAGAATCCCGTTCTCAGGGATCGGAGCCCATGGATAGACTACATGATCCTGGAGGGATTGCTGTTCAAAGGCAATCAACTGTGTATTCCAAATTGCTCCATGAGGAAGAATTTGCTAAAGGAGAAACATAGCGTAGGCTTAGCAGGACATTTTGGCCACGATAAAACATTCGCAAAGCTGAGAAAAGCATATTTTTGTCCGAGGATGCGAACAGATGTCAAGAAGTTTGTTGACAGGTGCAGAATTTGTCAGCATTCAAAGGGAAGAAAGCAAAATGTAGGGTTTTAACAGCCATTTCCCGTACCAGAGAGACCATGGGAGGCGATCAGCATGGATTTTGTATTGGGTTTGCCGAGGACGCAAAGAGGGGCCGATTCCATCTTTGTGGTGGCTGATAGGTTCTCAAATATGGTACATTTTATTTTGTGTTAGAATACCAGCGATGCGACTCACATCGCGAACTTGTTTTTCAAGGAGATCATTCGACTCCATGGATTGCCAAGAAGCATTGTATCGGATAGGGATACAAAGTTCATTGGACATTTCTGGAGGACACTCTGAAAGAATCTAGGAACTAATCTGGCATTTAGTTCTACCTATCATCCATAGACAAATGGGCAAACAGAGGTTGTAAACAGGAGTCTGGGAGATTTGTTAAGAAGCCTAGTGATAGAGCACCACAGCAGCTGGGACAATGTGTTGCCGCAGGCAGAGTTCGCATATAACAATTCAGTGAATCGGAGCACAGGTAAAATTCTGTTTGAGATTGTATATGACAGACAGCTGAGAGGAGCATCTGAACTAAGGGAGTCAGAGCAGGTTGCGACTAGCAGTGCTAGCACAGAGGAGTTTGCTGAAGCCATGAAGGAACTTCATAGTCAGGTGAAGCAGTGACTGATTGATTCAAATCAGGAATATAAGCGCAGAGAAAATCAGCATCAGAGACAACTTCAATTCGAGGTTGGTGATCTGGTTCTAGCACACTTGAGAAAGGAAAGTTTCCCAAGGGGAACATACAACAAATTAAAGATGAAGAAATTTGGGCCATGCAGAGTCCTGAAGAAATTTGGAGAGAATGCTTATGAGATTGAGTTTCCCGATGGCATCGAGATATCTCCGATATTTAATGTTTCGGATTTATACCCATACAAGGCTAGAGAAGCAGAAACTAGAACTGAGGAACCAGTGATGCAGTGGCAGAAGCAATTACAATTGCAGAGAAGCCACAAATGGAGTGCATACTGGACAAGCGAGTGGGTAAGAAAACCAGATGAAAGCAGTACTTCAAGTACCTGTTCAAGTGGAAGAATCACCCAGTAAAATATGCTAGCTGGAAAAGTGAAGCAGATATACAGAAGCATGGACAGACCGTGTAGGAGCTCATGGACAGGAGCCCATGAAAGTTTTCAAGCCGAGGAGTATGATGCAGGAGCATCACCAACTCATCGGGGAGCATTTCAAAGAAAAGTGAGCCAGGATGAAAAGAAATGAATAGTTGGACAAGCCAACCGAAAGTTTTTTTGAATTCTCATTCAAAAGGATGCGCCAATGTATAAATGAGGCATTTATGAAAGCACCTTTTGTTGTATTGTATCAGACCTCGAGCCTTATGCTCTTGTCTGAATTAGATAGACGACATTTAAAAATAGTTAATGCTGGTAGGTAGATTTTAATTATAGAATTGATATCTTAGAGTCAAGAGGGAAAATGAATATAGACACCCTCCTTTGTACATTGTAACAGAATTCAGAAATTGAGAAGCATTCAGAAGAGAAGAGAAAGCAAAGAAATTGTGAAGAACACCCATGTACAGATTTGAGTTAATAGAAGAGAGTCTTTGATTCAAGTTCATGCTTGGTGTTGTGTTCGCTGTGTATATTGTTATGTTCTCATGAATGTTTGTTTCTGGTCATGCATTTTCTTTGAATATGCTGTGTATGTGATTTCAGGGTTGGAAACTGAAGTCTGAGAAGGAAGAGAATGAGTTTCAATTGTTTCTCTATCTGAGCCAGGAGATTCCTGCATAGAGTGCAGTCGAATTCATCTGCAAGGAGTGCATTGATCAGGGCTCGATAGTTTAACACTTATTCTCACTTCAAGGAGAAGTTGCAGGGGTTGTTGGAGCCACACGTAGAGTGTGTAGGCGGAATTAGAAATCTCAATTGTTAGTCTGAGCAAAAAAGCCAGGGACTGCTGCAACAGGAAGTGCGCAGAATCTGAGGAATTAAACACTTGAAAAATTGTTGACCGTTGAGCGCAAGGAGTGCGCATACATTCCTCTGAAGGAGTCAAGGTGAATAAGCTCAAGAGGGATATAACCCTTGTAATATCATGAAAGAGAACCCATGGAGTTGGGTCAGGGAGGTTTCGAGTAGGAGTTGCAAGCACATGCTTGGAGAACGAGTCTCGGCTGAAGCACTTAGTCATTTTCAATAAGTCCTCAAGGAGGAGGAGTCGACGGTCAGGATTCGCAAAAGAAATCAGCGAAATCTCGTTAGCCGTCAGATCTCGAAAGAGTTGCATACAGGTTAAACCTAAGCGTGTCGAGAAGGAGCCAGGGTTCATCGGAGATTCGGCTCATTGGAGGATCGGGGTTTATGAAGACAGGAGTTTTGTGCTTGCTGAAATCCTGATTAGCAATTTTCCGATATGAGATGAGCCATTGATCCGAGATAAAGGGAGTCATTGAATCTATGTGTGACCTTGCGTATCGGATAATCGTGATTTGATGTCCCAAGTTGGCACAACAAATATCGTGATATCGCGAGGAGCGATATGCCGATAGGCTCTAAACCATCGATTGCGTGGGACGCGTGTCGAGAGATCCTGAGGAATCAGGGATCGGAAAATCGATATTTGTGGAGAAAACTCACAACTTGAACTCGTGAAGTGCGATATCCCGACAGAAGGGTCGTGAGGGCTGCAGCTAGAGTGAGTGGGAGACAGGTGGCATTGGGAATCAGAAACATGAAAGGTGAGTGATTTTTGACATCATATGTTTCGATTTCCCGATAGGTAAAATCCCGACAAGAGCAAGGGTAGCCTTGGAAAACACTCATGAGATTTCGGAGTTCTGTAAGACCCGAATTCGTGTTTTCAGGACTCGCAATACAGTGAGGTCTGATATCCCTATAAAGACAAAGGGAGATCACCAAGAGAGCATCCTGTGGGCGCGGAAAGGTTCCGATAAGGAATTTGAAGAGGAATTTACGTTCTTCGGGCCAACGTTAGAGAAGGTCCTGGTGGTCACAGGCGTGCCTTGGTGGTGACTGCACCAAGTGGTATCAGAGCGAGATAATTACTCTGTTTTCTGTAGCAGAGAAGAAGAGAATAATTCGCCATGCCGACCAGAAGGGAGAGACAATCACCCGACCGAGAAGATAGAGAGGTGAGAAGAAGAGGTAGGCCGACAGGGAATCCAGAGATGGAAAGACAGATACGAGATCTTAGAGCAAGACTCAAGGAGATGGAAACAACTCAAAGACACACAGTGTGGGCCGGGGATCTTAGTGATTCCGACAATGAGGTTGAAGCTGAACCACAAGGAGAAGTTGCAACTGAAGATGCAGCCAATGAGCGATTGATAAAAGCTATCGCCTGGATGAGTTCAAAGAAAAAAATGGATATTCCAGTCTATGAAGGAAGTCTGGATGCAGAAGAGCTGTTGGACTGGATCAGGGCTGTTGACACCTACTTCGATTATGACAATATTGAAGAGGATAAAAAGGTAAAGCATGCTGTCACTAAGTTGAAAGGACATGCAACATTGTGGTGGGACGAGCTACAAGAATATAGACATTCCAAAGGCAAACCAAAGATTAAAAGCTGGGATCGAATGATTGCTAAGATGAAGGCAAAATTCATCCCGCGAGATTATCAAATCACACTGTTCAGGAGAATGCAGAACCTGAGACAGAAGTTAATGGCGGTTAAGGAATACACCGAGGAGTTTTACAAGCTCAACATCAGAGCAGGTGATCGGGAGAGCGATGATGAGAAAGTGGCCAGGTATCTGAATGGCCTGAGATATGAAATTCAAGATTAATTAAGTTTCGCGACCATTCGAACAATTGAGGATGCTTACCAGATGGCTCTGAAAGCTGAAGAGAAGCTGAGTCGTAAGCAAGGTCAGTGAGGGCGAGGAAGAAGTCAGTTGAGAGGTAAGGCAGTTGCCCAAGAAAGAACTCAGAAGCCTAGGGAGGAATGGAAGAAACCTTAGGGTAAGGTTGAGAGAGGTTGAACCTCACAGTGAGGACCACATGCTAAACAGAGGGCGCAACATACCGAGCAGGGTGGCGGTTATGCTGATGCAAATACTTTTCCTCGTACCAGAGTTCGAGGTAGAGGAAGAGGAGGAATCATCACATGTTTTACATGTGGAAATGATGGACATAAAGCAGTTGACTATCCAGACAGAAAAAAGGACAGAGGAGAAGCTCACATCGCTGAAGCGCAGAGGCATCATGTTGATTCAGAAGATGCAGACAACGGAAGATCGCTTGGGATGCACAAGGTCCTTTTGACACCGAAAAAGGAGGTGGAAAGCTCTATGCGGAGGACGATATTGTTCAGAGCATCTTGCACAACCAAGGACAGGAAATGCAAGGTCATTATAGACAGCGGAAGCACAGATAACCTCATTTCTATTGAAATGGTGGAGAAGTTGGAGCTGGAGACAATAGATCACCAGAGTCCATATAAAATCTCATGGCTACAGAAAGGACATCAGGTGAGTGTCACTAAACAATATTTAGTTGAATTCAAGATAGGTGGATATAATGATAAGATTTTGTGTGATGTTATCCCCATGGATGTAGGTCATTTATTGTTGGGTAGACCATGGCAATATGATTGAAATGTGGTTCATGATGGGAGGATGAACACATATACTTTAGAGAATGATGGGAGAGCCCATAGATTACTTTCGATAAAGGATCAGGAGGTAAAGCTGGAAGTAAACAACACCATACTTCTCATGAGTGGGAAGGAGCTTCTCACAGAGATGGAGAAGAAGAAAGATCCACAATTCTTTGTGGTTAGGAAACCAAGAATTGTCCTGACTAGCACGAGAGTGGATGACTTACCAGTTGATATTCAGGAGCTGCTGGAGGAGTTCGCTGATATCATCGTGGGCGAATTACCTCATTCGTTGCCACCAATGAGAAGTGTGAGTCATCACATTGATCTCATACCAGGAAGCAGTTTTCCAAACAAGGCTGCGTATCGATTGATGCCTCAGGAGAATGAGGAGGTCAAGAAGCAGGTCTAGGAGTTATTGGATAAAGGACTGATCAGAAAAAGTCTGAGTCCGTGCGCTGCTCCGACCGTCCTTAGTATGAAT
Organism: Picea mariana; assembly: GCA_032191745.1. NCBI lineage: Eukaryota > Viridiplantae > Streptophyta > Pinopsida > Pinales > Pinaceae > Picea > Picea mariana. The sequence continues at coordinate 185,663 of JASDQU010011408.1, read as the reverse complement.
AAAGATGGAGGTTGGAGAATGTGTAGTGACTCAATAGCGATCAACAAAATCACCATCAGGTACAGATTTCCAGTACCGAGAATGGACGATTTGATGGATTGCCTGAGTGGGGAAAATTATTTTTCAAAGATTGATTTGAAGAGCGGATATCACCAGATTCACATGAGGGAAGGTGATGAATGGAAGACGACATTCAAAACAAACGAAGGTTTGTATGAATGGTTGGTCATGCTGTTTGGCTTGACAAATGCACTGAGCACATTCACGAGACTGATGAATGAGGTCCTGAGGGAATTCATCGAGAAATTTGTAGTCATATATATGGATGATATATTGATTTTCAGTAAGACCCAGGCTGAACATCAAAAACATTTGGCCATTGTGATGAGAAAGCTACAGCAGGAGAAGCTGTTGATAAATATGAAGAAATCTTCGTTCATGAAGACAGAACTCATTTATTTGGGTTTTGTTATTTTAGCAAATCAGTTAAAGATGGATCCGGAAAAAGTGGAAGTGATCAAGAATTGGCCATCACTGAGAAATGTTTTCGAGGTGAGGAGTTTCCATGGTTTGGCTAGTTTCTACCAAAAATTCATTAGGAATTTCAGTGGGATTAGCGCAACRATGATGGATACGGTGAGGAAGAAACATAAGTCTTTTCACTGGACAGCAGAGGCTGAGAAAATCTTCAACCTATTGAAGCGGAAGATCACAGAGCAACCCGTGTTGGTGTTGCCAGATTTTATGAAGACATTTTAGGTGAAATGTGATGTAAGCGGATACGCCATAGGAGCGGTCTTGAGTCAAGAGGATAGACCAGTTGCATATTTCAGCGAGAAGATGGATGATGCAAAGCTGAAATACTCGATGTATCATAAAGAGTTTTATGCCATCATCCAGGCCTTAAAGAAGTGGAGGAATTACTTGATCCCAAAAGAATTTGTATTATACAGTGATAACCATGCGTTACAGTTTGTGACTCAGCAGGAGAAGCTGAATCAGAAACATGCAAAATGGGTAGAGTATATGCAGAATTTTGCATTTGTAATTAAACACATTTCAGGGACTTCTAACAAAGTGGCTGATGGTTTGAGCAGAAAATGTTTGTTGTTGCAGGAGTTCCGGGTCAAAACCTTGGGTTTTGAAAACCTCAAGGACATGTATGCAGGTGATGCAGATTTTGCTGAAGCGTATGAAGCAGCTAAGAATCCCGTTCTCAAGGATCGGAGCCCATGAATAGACTACATGATCCAGGAGGGATTGCTATTCAGAGGCAATCAACTGTGTATTCCAAATTGCTGCATGAGGGAGAATTTGCTAAAGGAGAAACACAGCGGAGGCTTAGCAAGACATTTTGGCCACGATAAAACATTTGGAAATTTGAGCGAAGCATATTTTTGGCCGAGGATGCAAACAGATGTCAAGAATTTTTTTGACAGGTGCAAAATTTGTCAGCATTCAAAGGGCAGAAAGCAAAATGCAGGGTTTTATCAGCCATTTCCCGTACCAGAGAGACCATGGGAGGCGATCAACATGGATTTTGTATTGGGTTTGTCGAGGATGCATAGAGGGGTCGATTCCATCTTTGTGGTGGTTGACAGGTTTTCAAAGATGGCACATTTTATTCTGTGTCAGAAGACCAGCGATGCGACTCACATCGCGAACTTGTTTTTCAAGGAGATCATTCGACTCCATGGATTGCCAAGAAGCATTGTATCGGACAGGGATACAAAGTTCATTGGATATTTCTGGAGGACACTCTGGAAGAAGTTAGGAGCTAATCTGGCATTTAGTTATTCCTATCATCCACAGACAGATGGGAAAACAGAGGTTGTAAACAGGAGTCTGGGAGATTTGTTAAGAAGCCTGGTGACAGAGCACGACAGCAGCTGGGACAATGTGTTGCCGCAAGCAGAGTTCGCATATAACGATTCAGTGAATCAGAGCATAGGTAAAAGTTCGTTTGACATTGTATACGGAAGACAAATGAGAGGAGCATATGAACTAAGGGAGTCAGAGCAGGCTGCAACTAGCAGTGCTAGTGCAGAGGAGCTCGCTGAAGCCATGAAGGAACTTCCTAGTCAGGTGAAGCAACGACTGATTGATTCAAATGAGGAATATAAGCACAGAGCAGATCATCATCGGAGACAACTTCAATTTGAGGTTTGTGATCTGGTTCTAGCACACTTGAGAAAGAAAATGTTCCCAAGGGGAACATACAACAATTTAAATATGAAGAAAATTGGGCCATGCAGAGTCCTGAAGAAATTTGGAGAGAATGCTTATGAGATTGAGTTCCCGGATGGCATCGGGATATCTCTGATATTTAATGTTTTGGATTTATACCCATACTGGGCTGGAGAAGCAAAAACTGGAACTAAGGAACCAGTGATCTAGTGGCAGAAGCAATTACCAGTTGCATAGAAGCCACAAATGGATTGCATACTGGACAAGCGAGCGGGTAAGAAAACCAGACGAAAGCAGTACTTCAAGTACCTGGTCAAGTGGAAGAATCACCCAGTAGAATATGGTAGCTAAAAAAGCGAAGCAGAGATACAAAAGCATGGACAGATCGTGTAGGAGCTCATGGACAGGAGCCCATGAAAGTTTTCAAGCTGAGGAGTATGATGCAGGAGCATCGCCAACTCATCAGGGAGCATTGGCAAGACAAGCGAGCCAGCATGAAAAGAAATGAACAACTGGACAAGCTAGCCGAAAGTTTTTTTGAATTCTCATTCAAAAGGATGCGCCAATGTATAAATGAGGCATTTATGAAAGCACCTTTTGTTGTATTGTATCAGACCTCAAGCCTTACGCTCTTGTCTGAATTAGATAGATAGCATTTAAAAATAGTTAATGCTGGTAGGTAGATTTTAATTGTAGAATTGATAGCTTAGAGTCAAGAGGGAAAACAGATATAGACACCCTCCTTTGTACATTGTAATAGAATTCAGAAATTGAGAAGCATTCAGAAGAGAAGAGCAAGCAGAGAAATTGTGAAGAACACCCATGTACATATTTGAGTTAATAGAAGAGAGTCTTTGATTCAAGTTCATTCTTGATGTTGTGTTCTCTGTGTATATTGTTATGTGCTCATGAATGTTTGTTTTTGGTCATGCATTTGCTTTGAATATGCTGTGTATGTAATTTCAGGGTTGGAAACTGAAGTCTGAGAACCTTCCTTGGTAGAGAATGAGTTTCAATTGTTTCTCTATCTGAGCCAGGAGATTCCTGCATAGAGTGCAGTCGAATTCATCCACAAGGAGTGCGTCGATGAGGGCTCAATATTTTAACATTTATTCTCACTTCAAGGAGAAGTTGCAGGGTTTTTTGGAGCCGCATGAAGAGTGTGCGGGCGGAATTAGACATCTCAATTGTTAGTCTGAGCAAAGGATCCAGGGACTTCTGCCGCAGGAAGTGCACAGAATCTGAGGAATTAAACACTTGAAAAATTGTTGAATGCTGAGCGCAAGGAGTGCACATACATTCCTCTGAAGGAGTCAGAGTGAATAAGCTCAAGAGGGATAGAACCCTTGTAATATCGTGAAAGAGAACCCAGGGAGTTGGGTCAAGAAGGTTTCGAGCAGGAGTTGTGAGCACATGCTTGGAGAACGAGTCTTGGCCGAAGCACTTAGTCATTTTCAATAAGTCCTCAAGGAGGAGGAGTCGACGGTCAGGATTTGCAGAAGAAATCAGTGAAATCCCGTTAGCCGTCAGATCTCAGAAGGGTTGTGTACAGGTTAAACCTAAGCATGCCGAGAAGGAGCCAGGGTTCATCAGAGATTCATCTCATTGGAGGATCGGGGTTTGCGAAGACAGGAGTTTTGTGCTTGCTGAAATCTCGATTAGCGATTTTCCGATATGAGCAGAGCTGTTGATCCGAGATGAAGGGATTCGTTAGATCTATGCGTGACCTCGCGTATCAAATAATCGTGAGTTGAAGTCCCAAATTGGCACAACAAATATCGCGATATCGTGAGGAGTGATATCCCGATAGGCTCTAAACCATCGATCGCATGGGACGCGTGTCGAGAGATCCAGAGGAATCGGGAATCGAAAAATCGAGATTTGCAAGAGCAGAGAAAACTCACAACTTGAACTCGCGAAGCACGATATCCCGACATAAGGGTCGTCTGGGCCGTAGCTAGAGTGAGTGGGAGACAAGTGGCATCGGGATTCAGAAACACAAAAGGTGAGTGATTTTCGACATCATAAGTTCTGATTTCTCGACGGGTAAAATCCCAACAAGAGCAAGGGTAGCCTTGGCAAACACTCATCAGATTTCGGAGTTCTGTAAGACCCGAATCTGTGTTTTCAGGACTCGCGATACGGTGAGGTTCGATATCCCGACAAAGACAAAGGGAGATCACCAAGAGAGCATCCTGTGGGCGCGGAAAGGTTCTGATAAGGAATTTGAAGAGGCATTTACGCTCTTCGGGCCAACGTCAGAGAAGGTCCTGGTGATCGCGGGCGTGCCTTGGTGGCGACTGCACCACCGGTATGCTGCAGCAAGAAAGGAGATGTTGAGGAACTCCATTTCCTCCTGACTGTATCTATGAAGACAACTGCGGTACTTTAACACCAAATTTTTCTCTGAATATTTGATACCCAACTTTGTCCATAAGTTATGGAACAGATTCATCAGCTCATGCACATCTTGGTTCCTTTACTGTCGCAGCGTAGTCCATTGTATGTATTTTTCCTCATAGCTCCCGACGGGATAATATTGTTCCTTGATGGCGTCTCGAAAAGAATTCCAAGTGGATGCGACCAAGAACAGAGAGGGTTCCACCTCTTTCTGTTGCTCCCAGTAGGTTTCCCACCAGTCCTTGACATAGGGGGTGGCTTTAAGGAATGCAAAAATTATCCTTTCTCGGTCGGAAAAGTCATGAACCGAGAAAAATCCTTCTAACATATTCAACCATCTATCAATGATATCTCCATCTATTTGGCCCTCAAATATGGTAATGTCAAAGTTTACATGTACCTTAAAAGGAGTGGCGCCTCCAGAGTGGCTGTTGGATGTAGATGCGCTACCATTGGGCAGTCGTTGAAGGATATGGGAAAAGTTGTCCATCATCGCATTCCTTTGTTTCTCGAGGGCCTCCTCGAGCAATAATTTGATAGGATCTCTTGCTCCTTGATCTTTCTTTTCTTCCCCCATGGGCGGCCGTCGGGGTTTTCGAGGCTGATCTTGCAACGGTTCAACCAGATCAATCCCTAACTCCTTATACCCTGACATCGTTGGGGACATGAAAAAAAGGATCGAGAAAGAGAAGACTGCTTTGATACCACTAATCCAGATTTATGCAGGAACACAATGAAATACAGAAATACACATAAATGCAAAGATGCGAGGGAAGTAAAACTTCATTTCATTAACAACAAATGACTGAAATATGCTTACAGACAGAATGGTAACAAAATAGATCAGGTGTTGGTAGCTTATCTCTAAGAAGACATTGATTTCGCTATTGATTTGGTACCATGAGCTTCCCTAGTGTCCAAGACACCTTACAGAATGGGCATGCACCAGAATTGAAAGAATTGCATATGCAACTACAATATTTTTTTAAGAAGGGGTATATACGCCCAAGTGTGTCACCATAAAGTCACCATAAAGAACAAATATCCTTTGAAAAGGATTGATGATTTATTTGATTAACTGAAAGGTGCAATAAGATTTTTCAAGATTGACATGAGGTCACACTATTATTAAGCAAGATGGCATCCATGACAAGATATGTGTGTTATGAATTTATAGTAGTGTCATTTGGGATATCGAATGTCTCAACAATTTTCATGTGCCTAATGAATGGAGTGCTCAAGGAGTACCCATATAAGTTTGTGATCATTTTCTTAGATGATATTCTCATTTACTCAATGAAAGAATAGTGTTGCAAGTTTTGAGAAAGCATAAATTATATGCCAATTTAGGAGGGAAGATGATTAATCATATATATCACAAACCTTTATGGTTACTACATAATTAGAATAAGTTGGTTGATGCTCAATAGTGACTTCTTTGCAATAACTTCATCTTGACATAAGAAAGACCTTAATCTGAAACATCCTGGACTGATATGTGAAGAATATAAGGTGCCTCAACCCTCCATCCTCATCTATGTGGATAGAGTCCCATCTGGTAGAATATCTTATGATTTTCTTTCTGACATAATAACAAACAATGACATGTCATCGTAATATTCGTTGGACTTGGATCGAGAGTATTTGTTTCATAAATTTGAATCTCGCCAGCTTTTAGGCGGTTCTTTTGAATTTGACCATTCATAAAAAAAGCTATGCGGTGGCTTTACATTATGTTTTATTTGTTCGCGCAGACCTTATCATTCTCTTCTTTAATCTGAATCTGGCCATTTTTAGGCGCTTTTTCTGTCTTTCTTTAATCTGAATCTGGCCATCTTTTAGGCGCTTTTTCTGCATTTGGTCGTTGTTAAAAAGCTACGCGGTGGATTTACATTATGTTTTCTTTGCCCGCGTGGACCTTATCATTCTCTTATTTAATCCAGTTTGTGTGTCTGCGTTTGGATGGTTTGTGTGTTTGAGTCTGGATGCTTTGCATGGTTTGTGTGTCGGTTTGGATGTTAATGTATTGTGTGTTTGTTGATGGTACAGTTGTTATCTCTTTATGTATGTATGTATGTCTGTTAGTATTTATTTGTTAATGTATTGTATGTTAATGTATTGTTAATGTATTGTATGTTTGTTGATGGTATGTTTTGATGTTAATGTATTGTATGTTTGTTGATGTTAATGTATTGTATGTTTGTTGATGGTATGTTTGTTGATGCGTTGTTATCTCTGTTTGCATGTGTGTCTCTCTGTTAGTATTTATTTGTTGATGAAGAAGAAGGGAAACGATCACGTTAATATTTAACTTCTGGACATCCATTTCATTCAGTTTCAGGTATGCCAACTTTGACCGCTAATTAATTCTTAATGGTGTACGTCCAGCCACTACTAATTATATCTTTAATTATCTCTATATGCATGTGTGTCTGTTTGTGTTTCAATATTTAATTTGATAGCGTCAAAAATATTTTCCATTTTAGGGTTTTTTTATTGATCACTCTTTCACTTTCACACGGAAAGAGAATTAATCGTCATTTTCACAGGGTCATTTTCTGTTTCTCTTGAAAAAGGATCCTGAACAGCATTTTGATGAAAAATTTTGAGAGATGGTCCGTTTTTCAATTTAGGAATTTATCGTCTCTTACAATAAATATAATAGAGATTAGAGTTCCGAATATATTGACTGTATGCGGTGTGTTCCGATCTTCCATATTGCTTAAGTTAATGAAGAAAGGAAAATCGGATGTGTTTATTGAAATCACTTTTGTATGTGAAAATACTAAGCTAAAACTTTCATTTATACAAATTATTTTTTATGTCAAGGTTTCTTTTGATTCATCTTTCACTTAGATGAACAATTAATTTTATTTTATTCTATGGAAATGAAGCTAGACAGGAAGGATATATCTAGCTGCCCATTTTCTATGGAAATGAAGCTAGACAGGAAGGATATATCTCAGGGGCACTGTAATTTGTAAGTCCTTGAATAATTTCCTAATCAAGATCCTTCCCTGAGTAGATCTTGTTTATTAAATGATGCAGTGGAATTTCCCCGTGTAGATTTTATTCATTTTGAGTTTGGAGAGGTTTAATTTCTTTCCTGGAATGCCAAGGATATCGTGGATAAAACTGTAGAATTTTCAAATTTATTTTAATGATGGGCATGATATTCGCTGAAAATGTACGTTATCAGAAATCGAAATTATGATAAACTACAAGTACTTTAATTAATTGAAATTATGCCCAAATCCAAGGAAATCACAGATACACGGTGGTTTAGAATAGAAACAAATGTTGAGGTTTCATGACACAGGTTTGACCAATGTTGGTTTGCCTACGTGGCATGGAAATCGCTATATACGAAAATAATTCATATTTGATTGCTGAAACAACAATGAAAATAATTCAAGATTTTAAGAACAGGTAATGACGAATCACGAGAGAAATTATTTATAAGACATGACATTCCACTCTTTAATAGATAAAAATGTTGTCCAGCTTTTATGTAAGAGGCATTATTTTGATATGCAGCTCGGAAGTACACGAAATGTTGATGAAATTCCTGAACAATAATTTAATGAAACTTTGTAAATAAATGATCTGCATTGCACATTTATTAAATAATCTATATTCAAATTAATTATAAATAATTAATTATTTATCATTAATTGAAATTATGCTCAAATCCAAGGAAATCACAGATACACGGTGGTTTAGAATAGAAACAAACGTTGAGGTTTCATGACACAGGTTTGACCAATGTTGGTTTGCCTACGTGGCATGGAAATCGCTATATACGAAAATAATTCATATTTGATTGCTGAAACAACAATGAAAATAATTCAAGATTTTAAGAGCAGGTAACGACGAATCAAGAGAGAAATTATTTATAAGACATGATGTTCCACTCTTTCATAGATAAAAATGTTGTCCAGCTTTTATGTAAGAGGCATTATTTTGATATGCATCTTGGAAGTACACGAAATGTTGATGAAATTCCTGAACAGTAATTTGATGAAACTTTGTAAATAAATGATCTGCATTGCACATTTATTAAATAATCTATATTCAAAGAGTCTTTCTGAAATAATTTACTTTCTGAATAGAGTTTCCTGAAACAATTTTCTTTCTGAACAGAGTTTCCTGAAATAATTTGCTTCTTGCCAAGTATTTATAGAAATTAGTTCCTGGATATTCAATTTTGCAACCAATGGAAACTTTTGTAACGTTCACTTCTTCTAAATAATGAGAAAAAAATATATCAAAATTTTAATTTAATAATAATACTAATAACAACAAATAATTCTGTCTCAGCCGCAATCCAGTAATTAGAATATCGTGAAGAATATTTTGATGGATGGTTTGTTTTACAAATTTGTAGAATAATTTATTTGGTGATTAGTATTTCTAAAAGATTTATACAAAAATAGAAATATTTATGCAAGCAACTTTTAGATAAAAAATATAAATGTTTCTTGATAGCGTTGTTGAAGGTTCGATAGATGGGATTTTCTATAGGTCCCATCTGCACAACAGCAAGAGATGGATAAGGCTATGGAGGAGTATGAGGACATCTTCACCTCCCCCGCAGGGGTGCCTCTACACTATCAGGTCAAGAACCCCATCGATCTGACCCCAGGTGCGCCGCTACCCAATGGACCAATCTATCGGCGCTATGTTTTGGAGAATGACGAAATCAAGAGGTAGATTCAGGAGTTGTTGCATCAATGTCACATCCGACTGAGTTCATCGCCCTGTGGGAGCCTGATCGTGCTAGTGCAGAAGAAGGATGGGACTTGGAGACTCTGCATTGACTATCGGACACTGAACAAGATCACTGTCTGGAATAGGTACCCGATCCCACGGATTGATGACCTTCTGGACCAACTCAAGGGGGAGAAATATTTCAGCAATATCAACTTGAAGTCTGGGTATCACCAGGTACCAATCGAACCCTCTGATGTGTGGAAGACTGCCTTCAAAACCAAGGAGGGCCTTTTCGAATGGTTGGACATGTCTTTCGGGTTTACTAATGCCCCTGCAACCTTTATTAGACTAATGGATGGCAACTTGTGACCATTCACCAACTCATTTGTAGTGATGTACTTGGATGACATTCTAATCTTCAACCAGACTTGGGAAGAGCACCTCCACCATATCCCACAGGTCCTCCAAACATTGCGACAACACAAGTTGTGTGCCAATTTGGAGAAGTGAACTTTTGGCATGACCCAGGTTCAGTATATGGGATACATTATTGATGAGCGGGGGGTGAATGTGGATCCATACAAGATCCAAGTCATTTAGGATTGGCTATCTCCAACTACCCTAACAGAGCTCCGCAGCTTTTTAGGTCTTGCCAATTTCTACTGCAGGTTCATGTTGGGATTCTCTCATATCACATATTCTCGTGAGGAGACATATCCAATCCTTTCTTATGATTTCTACTATGAGGATTAGGGGAGCACTCTTACAAATGATATCTCATGTGATTTGGAAGAGATAGGGCAGAGGCCTTTCATACTATACAATTTGGAGGATCGCCTGTTGGTGACCGAGGATCGGGTTACACATGTGTTGACCAGAAATGATGCATCTCATAGGTTGATTGAGGAGATTTCTTGGAGAGACCAGATGGAGGAGTGACACATCGAGATAGTAGGTGGATTCACTAGTTCCCAATTGCGCATCATCATTCAGGAACTAGAACAATTGAAGTCAAATTACTTGCAACTATTTATGGGCAAGGACCTATCTCTCAAGTTTGTAGAGGACATGGACCGAGAGGTTTAGGAGCTACAATATCAATTGAGCGTGGCATGCTCTTCACCACCTATAGCAAGGACTCCATCATCTTTGGCAGCAGTGACATAGGAGAGCATGTGTGCCACACATATTGAGAGGGATGAGCATTTCAAGTTGCAAGTACTCGATTAGAGTTTGGATTCCGCTCTGAGTTGGCATGACAGGGATCATGTGCCCTTTCTTTTGGAGAGCTCATTAGAGGTTTCAATCTTAGCTGCAGAGGATATAGTTGAGCACATTCCTTATGGACCATGCCACAAGGAGATATACCCATACTTTGATTGGGTGGACAGATACATGACGTATATGTACACACCTTGGGATGTAGGTTCAGTCATCATTAGTAGAGTGTTGGTTCTAGTAGCATATACAGGATATAGGATGGTACAGGAGGACACAGTGGTGTGCAATAGTATACAAGAGCCCTCGTTGACACTTGGTGGTGTTCACTGGAGCTTCGAGGTGTTTCCTCCAGGGAGACCTCCTGAACGAGTCCTTGATTTTATCATTCGCATCGAGGATAGTCATGGATTGATGGATGTTGAGATGCCTTGGTTGTGTAGGATCCATGATAGAAAGTGCCTAGAGTGGAGAATGAAGTCAGAGTGTGATGAGCAGGTGATTATGATTAGAGTAGTGCAATATCAGCATGGTGGCATCTCTTTGAGATTGGTATGGGACCTTGGGATTGCAATTGTTAATAGCTTGAAAACTGACACCAATGGGATTGCTAGTTTACGTAGGTTTGGTTTTTGTGAGGAGGGTCTTCTGAGGAGTTGATCTAGTTCATACAACTTCCGAATGCTTGGATGATCAAGAACAATTAGGCAGGATCTTGTGACAACACCTCCCAGATTCACGCTATGAGCAGAGGATACTTCACCTTCTCCAGGATGATTTGGGACCCTAGTATCATTTTCAGACAGATTGAGACGTTGGAGCATCAGGCTATGATCACATTTCTTGATGACAAGCAATATTGGGGTGGGAGGATTTGCAATGTCCCATTTTTGGCAAAATTAAATATTTAATTAATTATTTCATTATCTTTCCTAAAGTTAAATTTGGCAACTAATATTTAATTAATTATTATTTAATTTTAAGTGACTTAATCAAAATAACCTTATAAAGTCACTTTATTAAATAAAGTGCTCTTTTGAAGCTTTGAGAAATTTGGGTTAGATCTCTCTACAAATATCCACATAACCTTGAAAAGGAAAAGAGAGCAAGTCATTTGGGAAGATTGGGTTTTGGATCATTTTCTTGTGGCAAGGTTTTTGTTAGGGTTTTGGAAAAACCATTTCATTAGAGATTGGCTTCGATGCTGAGACTATCCACCCTAGTTAAAAAAAGAGAGGAATCCATCTAAAGTTTCCACTGGAGCTTCCGTCCCATTTCATCTTGGTGTTCTATTTGGAACACCATAACAACCACGTTATGTTTTTTTATTATTTATGTATTGCAACTTCCATAACAACCATTTCTGCTTTTAGATTTTTATTCAGTGGTCCCGTAATAATAAAATTCCCCCGTTATATCTTTCATTTATGTGTTCTTTGATGTGTATATGATATGTTTGAAGAAATTACAAGGGTTTGTAACAAAGTTAAAGCCCTACTTTTATTTACAAATTAAAACCCTAGTTTTCTCATAAGTGAGATCTTATAAACTATTTAGTGGTCTCCCTTCACTTTACTTCACAATTTGGTGAATGAATCACAAGTCTACCAGATAATTTCTTTGCCTCCATTATGTATCCACATCATATTAAATAATGTAGAGAATTAATCAATTTTTGCTTCTACTTCCTGTAATATGACCATTGATGGTTTCTCATTTTACTAAGAAATTCAGTGCATTTATTTTATCATGGATTTCCTTTACCCTACAATGATAAAATATTCATATCTTTTCAGGTTTATATTTTTTCTCCAAGGTAAATGCCTCATTGATTATTTCTTGAAATGCTAAAGCCTTATTGTTCATCGCCTCTTCTTCCCTTGCTTGTTTTGTTGGTTTCCTTCTCGAGCCTTTCTTCACATGCCTTTCCTCTTGAGTTGGGTGGCCATTCCTCATCGCATGAAGGTGAGAAATTGGTGGTGTCTAATGAGAGCGATATTTCCATAGTGCACTTCTATTTCAAAATTACAAGTTGTTTCAAAGTTCTAATCACCACTTCTTGCACCTAGGGGAGGTATTTCTCCTTTTTACACCTCGGATTTTTTATCCTTGGAGACTCTTGTCTTGCCTCTTTCTCATTATGAATAGAAAAATATTTAACATTTCAATTAGTTGTGGGGTTTCTATGGCCCTTGCTAGTGTCGTTTTGGTGACTGTCTTGAAGAATCCGTCTTCTTGAGTAGCCTTGACCTTTTCGGACATTTTTTTGGAACTATTAATAATCATAGTAGAAGTTGCACTTAAATGGAATTTTCTCATAACTAAGATTTCACGTATGAACTCAATCTCTAATATAGATTTCCAAATATTTCAAAATCCATTTTTTAGGTGAAATTATACACAACCTCTTGAATAGATGTAAATTCCCGCTTGGATTCATTGTTGTCAATATATATATATATATATATATATTACAACACAAAATCATTCAAAATTTGGATGAACAATATTTAATATTTATATAATACATAAAATTTAAAGTTTTTCTTCAAAGTAAATAAAAATATAAATAGAATTTTATTTTAAACTTAAAAATTTAAAATTAAATTAATTTAGAATTTTTTTAATTTAAATACTTTGTATATATTTTATTTTTAATAAATTTTAATCTAAAAAAGTTTATTTTTTATTTAATGTTAATAAAAATTAAATCAAAACATATGGAAACTTAAAATGCCCTTTCATATAGATTAAAATGGAACCATAAGTACATCTCCACTGGGAGCACCTACTTTGTTGGAGCCCAACTAGATAACTGTTTACATTTAGGGAAAAGTGCCTTGCAAATCTAGTGTTTGACACAACTATTTACTGGTGATGACAAATATTGAAAAGAAAGTTACCGAGCATTATTTCATGGTACAAACATAACACTATTATCGGTCTTCTATTCTAAACTACCGTATTTCCTTACTTTTTTTCTATTCTAAACCACCACGGTATTTCCTTGGCTCCGAGAATTTAAATTTCTATACACTACAAAGAATGGAAGAGCTAGCTAAAGAAATAAAGTAGTTGCAGTATAAGATACAATTTTAACAAATAAGACTTAAACATTACAGTGCTTCTGAGCTACATCCTTCCCCTTTAACTCCGTTTCCACTCAAAATGGCCGACACTCCTGCATGTAGAAAAGAATTGAATTAATTCTCCGCCCAAGTGAATGATGAATCAAAAGGAACCCTCAAATGCCTTGAAAATCTCGTGTTTGACACAACTATTTACTGGTGATGACAAATATTGACAAATATTCCAGGGTACACACAAAATGCTATTGTCGGTCTTCTCATTCCTCCTTAAAAATATACCAAGTCGGTCAACTAACCTATGTCACGAAGCCTACACGTTGATTTCTATTCTAAACCACCGTTTATAAGTAATTTCTATACCTACGTTTCTTTCTATTATAAACCACCATATATATATATATATATATATATAATTTCTATAACTGTGTCAAGAAGCCCTACGTTTCTTTGTATTCTAAACCACCACGGTATAGATAGATAAAGAATGGAAGAGCTAGCTAAAGAAATAAAGTAGTTGCAGTATAGGATACAATTTCAACAAATAAGACTTACACATTACAGTGCTCCTGAACTACATCCTTCCCATTTAGCTTCTTTTCCACTCAAAATGGCCGACACTCTTGCATGTAGAATAGAATTGAATTAATTATCTGCCCAAGTAAATGATGAATGAAAAGGAACCCTCACATGAAAAATAATTTTCATAAATGGAAGTTCTGATTTGCCATAAAACATACAACAATGCTATCAATAAACATTTATGATTTTCCAGTCTTCTTTAACCTTGAAATGAAAACTTCACCAATATGGAAGATTTCAAAGTCGATGTCTCAATCCTCTTCCAAGATGCATATCAAAATAATGCCTCTTACATAGAAGGTGGACAACATTTTTATCGATGAAAGAGTGGAACGTCATGTCTTATAAATAATTTCTCTCGTGATTACTCATTACCTGCTCCTGAAAACTTGAATTATTTTCATTGTTGTTTCAGCAGCCAAATATGAATTATTTTCGTATATAGTGATTTCCATGCCCCGTAGGCAAACCAACATTGGTATTATGCGAATTGAAGTAACCAAAATTTATTATGCTTACTCCTTTGCAAGTAAAAATTTTCAACAATGTCATAGTTTATGTAACTATGGCTAGCTCGAGAATCAATTAAAATTGATATGGGTTGGTTATCAATCTTACCTTCCACTTCAATCATGGGGGATTGATACTCTGCTTGCTTGTTATCCAAGGATGCATAAATCCTTGGCATCCTTCTTACCATATCTTCAACTATTTCATCCTCTTGAATGTCGTGCACAATTCTCATTCTTTCACCTTTGTGAATCTAGTCCTTATATAAATGATTTCCCTTACATTCCCAACATTGTTACAGGTTGTTTCCTTGACATTTTCCCAAATGAATCTGTTGTCTTGTGCTCGTTTTGGGTTGGTTGACCTTGCTGATTTGCTTTAGAGTTATTTATGAAAAAAGGTGGTTTAAAACCCTTATGACTTTGCTCTTTCTTACCCTTCATCTTTTCATTCCAATATTTTTGGAAGAATGACCTCCCTCTTCTTTTCTCATAAAGATGCTTTTTTGTCCTCCAAAGTTCTGGGGTTATCATATTGTATCCTGTCACTGTACAAAGAGGGTAATCCACTCAAAAACCTTTGGATTTTGACCTTCTCATCCTTTGTGAAACCCACATACTTCAACAACTCAAATAACCTCTTATCATACTCATCCATTGTCATGCTTTCCAACTTGAGTTCAAAGAATTCTTTCATCTTTGTTTCATATTAATGCTCTGATAAATATTTCTTTTGGAAATATCCTTTGAACTGCCTCCATGGGACCTTTCTCTCATCAAGGTGCTTGGGTTGCTTAAGATGATCCCACCACATGGATTCCTTTCCTTGCAAGTGGTAGGTTGTAATTATTTTTTCTACCATGGAGGGATAATCGTGCAACTGGAAACATTTCTTCATTTCCAATAGCCAGGCCTTGGCCTTTTATCCCTTCCTTTGATCACCATTTAAAGTAGGTGGCTTGATTTTCATGAGATCACCTTGAAAGATGTATCCCTTAGGCCTTCTCCTATGTCTCCTGACATGAGACACACTTGGCCTGCTCCCTGGCCCTGAACTTGCATGAGTTCTCCTAGTGTATTTCTCTGGGGAATGATGATGCTTACTCATGCTCCTTGAATGCCTATCATTCCCATGTTCATCTGATCTAGGTGGATATTGGTGGCCACCCGCCTATTCCACTTGGACCCAGACCATCATTTCTTTTAGTTTTCCAATTTCCTTAATTGTAGCACAATTTACTATTTTTGGTAGTTTTTCGGGTCCTGAACTTCCAGAGCCGTTTTGAGGCCCTAAACGACGTTTTTTGGGCATGAATGCTCCAACAAATATGGGTCTGCTTTGAACTCGATATTCATTGTTAGAAATGTATTCCTCGAATATATCTTTCTAACGATGTATCATGTGCATCAAACGAATATAGTATGCCAAAGTTATGACCCCGAGAAATTGATGTACCAATTTACCCCAACGGGGCCCATATTCTAGTGTTTCATCTCCCAGGGTTAGGTTTTTGGATGTTTAGGGTTTTCCATTGTTTCTCAATAATATATAGGCCTTCAAGCCTTATTGTAACACAGATTTCAGAGGCCAGTAGCCGCCACATCTCTTCTCAGAGATAAACTACCAACGCCCGAGCTATTTTATTTAGATTATGTCTGTAAGCATATTTCTATCATATGTTGTTAATGAAATGAAGTTTTACTTCTGCCGCATCTTTGCGTTTATGTGTATTTTTGTATTTCATTGCATTCCTGCATAAATTCAGATCAGTGGCATTGTAACAGTTTGCTCTTTCTCGATCCTTCTTTACATGTCCCCAACGAGGTCAGGGTATAAGGGGTTAGGGCTCGATCTGGTTGAACCGTTATAAGATCAGCCTTGCAAACCCTGACGGCTGACCATGGGGGAAGAAAATAAAAATGAGGGAGCAGGAGATCCTATCAAATTATTGCTCGAGGAGGCCCTCGAGAGACAAAGGAATGCAATGATAGACAACTTTTCCCAGATCCTTCAACGGTTGCCCACTAGCAGCGTATCTTCATCCAAAAACCACTCTAGAGGCGCCACTCCTTTTAAGGTACATGAAAAATTTGACATCCACATATTTGAGGGCCAAATAGATGCAGATGTTGTTGATAGATTATCGAATCTGTTAGAAGGATATTTCTCGGTTCATGACTTTTTCGACCACGAAAGGATTATTTTTGCACTCCTTAAATCTGCCCCCCATGTCAAGGACTAGTGGGAAACCTACTGAGAGAAATAGAGTGAGGGGGAACCCTCTCTGTTCTCAGTCGCACCCACTTGGAATTCTTTCCAAGATGCCATCAAGGAACAATATTATCCCATGTGGAGATATGAGGAAAAATACATACAATGGATTACGCTGCGGTGTGAAATGGACCAAGATGTGCATGAGCTGACGAATTTGTTCCATGCCCTACACACAAAGATAGGTATCAAAGATTCAGAGAAACATTGGGTGTTAAAGTACCGCAGTTGTCTTCATAGATACACTCAGGAGGAAATGGAGTTCCTCGACATATCCTCGCTTGGTGCGGCATACCGGTATGTTTCCAATATTGAGCAGACGTTCAAACAGAAGAAGCAAGACTTTGGGTTTGTGAATTAGAAGCAAGGGAAAGGTACCCCTAAACTATTGAACAAAGGAACAAGCCAAGGCGGGGCAGCCCAGGACAACCCACCAAAGCTACAAGCAAAGAACAACACCACGAAGCCAAAAACGGACACGTGGAAGTGGTGAGAGTTCCATAAGAGCTCCACTCACAACACAAGTGAGTGTTGGGCCAAGCAGTCACCGGTAGCTGAGTTGAAGGATTTTGAATCTGATGCAGGCTCTGAATCTGAATCAGAACCCGAAACGGGGAATGACAGAGGGAAGCAGATTATTGATGCGGATCCCAATGCCACTGTTGCCACCATGAAGATCTAGAAGAAGGAACCATAAGATTCAAAGGAGGCAAAGCGCCTCTTCCATTCCCAGATGTGGTTAAAGGGTTCCCTGTTGCCATTCATTGTCGACAGCGGGAGCCAAAAGAACCTCATCTCAGTAGAGGTCGTGAAACGACTGGGATTGTCGACCACAACACAACAACAACCATACGCCATCGGGTGGCTGCACCAAGGACGGGACCCCCGCATCAGCCAACAACGTCGCCTTCGCTACAACATCAATCCCTTCATAGATGAGATATTATGTGACATTGCTCCTCTTGATGTTTCTGATGTACTATTAGGCCAACCATACTTGTGGAAGCAACATGTTGTGTATGATTCCAGGCCTTGTGTTGATATTATTTCTTTGGGAAATAATTTGTACAGGATACTGGAAATAGCACCACCTACAACCATCTCTTTAATTAATGCAAAACAATGCAGTAAGATCATTGCCAAAACCAGGAAATTTGTTTTCCTGATGATCCGCCCTTAGGGAAAGAAGAAGACTGTGGCCACGACCTTCAGATAGGATCCCTCTGCACGATGAACAAATATGGATAAGGTCGTGGAGGAGTACGAGGACATATTCACCTCCCCATCACCCCATTGATCTGACCCCAAGTGCATCATTGCCCAATGGACCAATCTATCGGCGCTATTTTATGGAGAATGACGAAATCACATCCGATCAAGTTCATCGCCCTGTGGGAGCCCGATCGTGATAGTGCAGAAGAAGGATGGGACTTGGAGACTCTGCATTGACTATCGAGCATTAAACAAGATCACTACCCAAAATAGGTACCCGATCCCATAGATTGATGACCTTATGGACCAACTCAAGGGGGAGAAATATTTCAGCAAGATCAACTTGAAGTCTGGGTATCACCAGGTACCAATCGAACCCTCTGATGTGTGGAAGACTACCTTCAAGTCCAAGGAGGGCCTTTTTGAATGTATGGTCATACCTTTCGGGTTTACTAATGCCCCTACAGCCTTTATTAGACTAATGGACGACATCTTGCGACCATTAACCAAGTCCTTTGTTGTGGTGTACTTGGATGACATTCTAATCTTCAGCCAGACTTGGGAAGAGCACCTCCACAACATCCCATAGGTCCTCCAAACACTGCGGCAACACAAGTTGTGTGCCAATTTGGAGAAGTGCACTTTTGGCATGACCCATCTTCAGTATATGGGATACATTATTGATGAGAAGTGGGTGAATGTGGATCCAACCAAGATCCAATTCATTCAGGATTGGCCAGCCCCAACCACCCTAACAGAGCTCTGCAATTTTTTGGGTCTTGCCAATTTCTACCGCAGTTTCGTGTTGGGATTCTCTCGTATCACATATTCTCGTGAGGAGACATATCCAATCCTTTCTTATGATTTATACTATGAGGATGACGGGAGCACTCTTACAGATGATATCTCATGTGAGTTGGAAGAGATAGGGCAGAGGCCTTTCACACTATACAATTTGGAAGATTGCTTGTTCATGACCGAGGATCAGGTTACACATGTGTTGACAAGAAATGATGGATCTTGTAGGTTGATTGAGGAGATTTCTTGGAGAGCCCAGATGGAGAAGCGACACATCGATATAGTAGGTGGATTCGCTAGTTCCCAATTGCACATCATCATGGAGGAACTAGAACAACTGAAGTCAAATTACTTGCAACTATTTATGGATAGGGACCTATCTCTCAAGTTTGCAAAGGACAAGCACCAAGAGGTTTAGGAGCTACACTATCAGTTGAGCGTGGCATGCTCTTCACCACCTATAATAGGGACTCCATCATCTTTGCCAACAGTGACACAGGAGGGCGTGTGTGCCACACATATTGAGAGGGATGAGCATTTCAAGTTGAAAGTACTCGAGGAGAGTTTGGATTGTGCTTTGAGTTGGAATTCCAGTGATAATGTGAACTTTCTTTTCGAGAGCTCACCAGAGGTTTCAATCTTAGCTACAAAGGAGATAGTTGAGCACATTCCTTGTGGACCATGTTGTAGCGAGATATACCAATACTTGGATTGGGTGGACAAATACATGAAGTATATGGACACACCTTGGGATGTAGGTTCAGTCATCATTAGCAGAGTGTTGGGTCTAGTAGCGTATACAGGATATAGGATGGTACAAGAGGACACGGTGCTGTGCAATAGTATACAGGAGCCCTCGTTGACACATGGTGGTGTTCACTGGAGCTTCGAGGTGTTTCCTCTAGGGAGACCTCCTGAACGAGTCCTTGATTTTATCATTGGGATCAAGGACAGTCATGGATTGATGGATTATGAGATGGCTTGGTTGTCTAGGATCCATAATAGAAAGTCCCTGGAGTGGCGAGTGAAGTCAGAGTGTGATGAGCAGGTGATTATGATTAGAGTAGTGAAACATCAACATGGTGGCATCTCTTTGAGATTGGTATGGGACCTTGGGATTGCAATTGTTAACAACTTGACAACCGACACCAATGGGATTGCTAGTCTACGTAGGTTTGGTTGTTGTGAGGAGGGTCTTTCGAGGAGTTAATCGAGTTCATACAACTCCCGATTGCTTGGATGATCAAGAACAGTTAGGCAGGATCTTGTGACAACACCTCCTAGATTCACGCTATGAGCAGAGGATACTCCACCTTCTCCAGGATGGTTTGGGACCCTAGTATCATTTTCAGTCAGATTGAGTCACTGGAGCATAAGATTACAATAACATTTCTTGAGGACAAGCAATATTGGTGTGGGAGGATTTGTAATGTCCCATTTTTGGCAAAATTAAATATTTAATTAATTATTTCATTATGTTTCCTAAAGTTAAATTTGGCAACTAATATTTAATTAATTATTATTTAATTTTAAGTGACTTAATCAAAATAACCTTATAAAGTCACTTTATTAAATAAAGTGCTCGTCTAGAAGCTTTGAGAAAGTTGGGTTAGATCTCTCTACAAATATCCACATAACCTTTAAAAGAAAAAGAGGGCAAGTCATTTGGGAAGATTGGATTTTGGATCATTTTCTTGTGGAGTGCTCGGTGAGCCAAGGTTTTCGTTAGGGTTTTGGAAAAATCCTTTCATTAGAGTTTGGCTTTGGTGGTGAGACTATCCACCCTAGTTAAACAAAGAGGGGAATCCATGTAGGGTTTCCATTGGAGCTTATGTCCCGTTTCATCTTGGTGATCTGTTTGGAGAGAACGAACATTGTTCCACGTTATGTTTTATTATTATTTATGTGTTGCAACTGCCATAACAACCATTTATTCATATAAAGTTGTATTCATTGGCCCCGTAATAATAAAATTCCCCTGTTATATCTTCGATTTATGTGTTCTTTGATGTGTATATGATATGTTTGAGGAAATTACAAGGGTTTGTAACAAAGTTAAAGCCCTAATTTGTTTTACAAATTAAAACCCTAGTTTTCTCATAAGCGAGATCTTATAAACTATTTAGTGGTCTCCCTTCACTTTACTTCATGATTTGGTGAACGAATCACAAGTCTACCAAATAATTTATTTGCCTCCATTATTTATCCACATCATAATAAATAATGTAGAGAATTATTCAATTTCTTCTTCTACTTCGTGTAATATGACCATTGATGTTTTCTCATTTTACTAAGAAATTCAGTGCATTTATTTTATCATGGCTTTCCTTTACCCTACAATTATAAAATATTCATATCTTTTCAGGTTTATATTTTTTCTCCAAGGTAAATTTCTCATTGATTATTGCTTGAAATTATAATGCCTTATTGTTCATCACCTCGTCCTCCCTTGCTTCTTTTGTTGGTTTCCATCTCGAGCCTTTCTTCACATGCCTTTCCTCTTGAGATGGGTGGCCATTCCTCATCGCATGAAGGTGATAAATTGGTGGTTTCTAATGGGAGGGATATTTCCATAGTGCACTTCTATTTCAAAATTACAAGTTGTTTCAAAGTTCTAATCACCACTTCTTGCACCTAGGGGAGGTATTTCTCCTTCTTATACCTTGGACTTTTTATCCTTGGAGACTCTTGTCTTGCCTCTTTCTCATTATGAATAGAAAAATATTTAACATTCCAATTAGTTGTGGGGTTTCTATGGCCCTTGCTATTGTCGTTTTGGTGACTATATTGAAGAATCCGTCTTCGTGA
>JASDQU010011408.1:142159-163024 GCA_032191745.1 Picea mariana | reverse complement strand
TCCTGTAATATGACCATTGATGGTTTCTCATTTTACTAAGAAATTCAGTGCATTTATTTTATCATGGATTTCCTTTACCCTACAATGATAAAATATTCATATCTTTTCAGGTTTATATTTTTTCTCCAAGGTAAATGCCTCATTGATTATTTCTTGAAATGCTAATGCCTTATTGTTCATCGCCTCTTCCTCCCTTCTTGTTTTGTTGGTTTCCTTCTCGATCCTTTCTTCACATGCCTTTCCTCTTGAGATGGGTGGCCATTCCTCATCGCATGAAGGTGATAAATTGGTGGTTTCTAATGGGAGGGATATTTCCATAGTACACTTCTGTTTCAAAATTACAAGTTGTTTCAAAGTTCTAATCACCACTTGTTGCACCTAGGGGAGGTATTTCTCCTTCTTACACCTTGGATGTTTTATCCTTGGAGACTCTTTTCTTGCTTCTTTCTCATTATGAATAGAAAAATATTTAACATTTCAATTAGTTGTGGGGTTTCTATGGCCCTTGCTAGTGTCGTTTTGGTGACTGTCTTGAAGAATCCGTCTTCTTGAGTAGCCTTGACCTTTTCGGACATTTTTTTGGAACTATTAATAATCATAGTAGAAGTTGCACTTAAATGGAATTTTCTCATAACTAAGATTTCACGTATGAACTCAATCTCTAATATAGATTTCCAAATATTTCAAAATCCATTTTTTAGGTGAAATTATACACAACCTCTTGAATAGATGTAAATTCCCGCTTGGATTCATTGTTGTCAATATATATATATATATATTACAACACAAAATCATTCAAAATTTGGATGAACAATATTTAATATTTATATAATATATAAAATTTAAAGTTTTGATTCAAAGTAAATAAAAATATAAATAGAATTTTATTTTAAACTTAAGAATTTAAAATTAAATTAATTTAGAATATTTTTTAATTTAAATATTTTGTATATATTTTATTTTTAATAAATTTTAAAATATTTAATCTTTATATAATACATAAAATTTAAATTTTTTTCTTCAAAGTAAATAAAAATATAAATAGAATTTTATTTTAAACTCAAAAATTTTAAATTAAATTAATTTAGAATATTTTTTAATTTAAATACTTGGTATATATTTTATTTTTAATAAATTTTAATCTGAAAACTTTTATTTTTTATTTGATGTTAATAAAAATTAAATCAAAACATATACAAACTTAAAATGCCCTTTCATATAGATTAAAATGGAACCATAAGTACATCTCCACTGGGACCACCTACTTTGTTGGAGCGCAACTAGATAACTGTTTACATTTAGGGAAAAGTGCCTTGCAAATCTAGCGTTTGACACAACTATTTACTGGTGATGACAAATATTGAAAAGAAAGTTACCGAGCATTAGTTCAGGGTACAAACAAAACGCTGTCATCGGTCTTCTCATTCCTCCTTAAAAATATGCCAAGTCATTCAACTAACCCGTGTCACGAACCCTACACGTTGGTTACTATTCTAAATGGCCGTATATATGCAATTTCTATTCTAAACCATCGTGTGTGTGTGTATATATATATATATAATTGTGTTAAGAATCCCTACGTTTCTTTCTATTCTAAACTACCGTATTTCCTTACGTTTTTTTCTATTCTAAACCACTGTTTATAAGTAATTTCTATACCTACCTTTCTTTCTGTTATAAACCACCGTGTATATATATAATTTCTATAACTGTGTCAAGAAGCACTACGTTTCTTTGTATTCTAAACCACCATGGTATAGCTAGCTAAAGAATGGAAGAGCTAGCTAAAGAAATAAAGTAGTTGCAGTATAGGATACAATTTCAACAAATAAGACTTACACATTACAGTGCTCCTGAACTACATCCTTCCCATTTAGCTTCTTTTCCACTCAAAATGGCCGACACTCCTGCATGTAGAATAGAATTGAATTAATTCTCTGCCCAAGTAAATGATGAATCAAAAGGAACCCTCACATGAAAAATAATTTCCATAAATGGAAGTTCTGATCTGCCATAAAACATACAACAATGCTATCAATAAACATTTATGATTTTAGTCTTCTTTAACCTTGCAACGAAAACTTCACCAATATGGAATATTTCAAAGTTTATGTCTCAATCCTCTTCCAAGCTGCATATCAAAATAATGCCTCTTACATAGAAGGTGGACAACATTTTTATCGATGAAAGAGTGGAACGTCCTGTCTTATAAATTATTTCTCTCGTGATTCCTCATTACCTGCTCCTGAAAACTTGAATTATTTTCATTGTTGTTTCAACAATCAAATATGAATTATTTTCGTATATAGCGATTTCCATGCCTCGTAGGAAAACCAACATTGGTATTATGCTAATTGAACTAACCAAAATTTAGTATGCTTACTCCTTTGCAAGTAAAACTTTTCAACAATGTCAGAGTTTATGTAACTATGGCTAGCTCGAGAATCAATTAAAATTGATACGGGTTGGTTATCAATCTTACCTTCCACTTCAATCATGGGGGATTGATACTCTTCTTGCTTGTTATCCAAGGATGCATAAATCCTTGGCATCCTTCTTCCCATATCTTCAACTGTTTCATCCTATTGAATGTCATGCACAATTCTCATTCTTTCACCTTTGTGAAGCCCACATACTTCAACAACTCAAAGAACCTCTTATCATACTCATCCATTGTCATGCTTCCCAACTTGAGTTCAAAGAATTCTTTCATCTTTGTTTCATATTAATGCTCTGATAAATATTTCTTTCGGAAATATCCTTTGAATTGCCTCCATGGGACCTTTTTCTCATCAAGGTGCTTGGGTTGCTTAAGATGATCCCACCACATGGATTCCTTTCTTTGCGAGTGGTAGGTTGTAAATATTTTTTCTACCATGGAGAGATAATCGTGCAAGTGGAAACATTTATTCATTTCCAATAGCCAGGCCTCGGCCTTTTATCCCTTCCTTTGATCACCATTTAAAGTAGGTGGCTTGATTTTCATGAGATCACCTTGAAAGATGTATCCCTTAGGCATTCTCCTATGTCTCCAGACATGAGACACACTTGGGCTGCTCCCTGGCCCTGAACTTGCATGAATTCTCCTAGTGTATTTCTCTAGGGAATGATGATGCTTTCTCATGCTCCTTGAATGCCTATCATTGCCATGTTCATCTGATCCAGGTGGATATTGGTGGCCACCTACCTATTACACTTGGACCAAGACCATCGTTTCTTTTAGTTTTATAGTTTCCTTAATTGTAGCACAATTTACTATTTTTGGTACTTTTTCGGGTCCTGAACTTCCGGAGCCGTTTTGAGGCCCTAAACGACGTTTTTTGGGCATGAATGCTCTGATGAATATGGGTCTGCTTCAAGCTTGATATTCGTTGTCAGAAATGTATTCCTCGGATATATCTTTCTAGCGATGTATCATGTGCATCAAATGGAGATAGTATGCCAAAGTTACGACCACGGGAAATTGATGTACCAATTTACCCCAACGGGGCCCATATTCTGGCATTTCATCTCCCAGGTTTAGGTTTTTGGATGTTTAGGGTTTTCCATTCTTTATCAATAATATATAGGCCTTCGAGCCTCATTGTAACCTAGAGTTCAGAGGCCAGTAGCCATCGCATTTCTTCTCAGAGATAAACTACCAACGCCCGAGCTATTTTATTTACATTCTATCTGTAAGCATATTTCTTTCATTTGTTGTTATTGAAATGAAGTTTTACTTCCGCCGCATCTTTGCGTTTATGTGTATTTATGTATTTTATATTGTTCCTACATAAATCTAGATCAGTGGCATCAGAACAGTCTGCTCTTTCTCGATCCTTCTTTGCATGTCCCCAACGAGGTCAGGGTATAAGGGGTTAGGGCTCGATCTGGTTGAACTGTTGTAAGATGAGCCTTGCAAACCCCGACGGACACCTATGGAGGAAGAAAATAAAAATGAGGGAGTAGGAGATCCTATCAAATTATTGCTCAAGGAGGCCCTCGAGAGACAAAGGAACACGATGATGGACAACTTTTCCCAGATCCTTCAATGGCTACCCACTACCAGCGCATTTACATCCAGCAGCCACTCTAGAGGTGCCACTCCTTTTAAGGTACATGAAAAATTTGACATCGCCATATTTGAGGGCCAAATAGATGCAAATATCGTTGATCGATTGTCGAATCTGTTAGAAGGATATTTCTCGGTTCATGACTTTTCCGACCAAGGAAGGATTATTTTTTCACTCCTTAAAGCCGCCCCCCATGTCAAGGACTAGTGGGAAACCTACTGAGAGAAACAGAGCAAGGGGGAACCCTCTCTGTTATCGGTCGCACCCAATTGGAATTATTTCCGAGATGCCATCAAGGAACAATATTATCCCATGGGGAGATATGAGGACAAATACATACAATTGATTACGCTGTGGCACGAAAGGGACCAAGATGTGCATGAGCTGACGAATCTGTTCCATACCCTACACACAAATATGGGTATCAAAGATACGAAGAATCATTTGGTGTTAAAGTATCGCAGTGGTCTTCATAAATACATTCAGGAGGAAATGGAGTTCCTCGACATATTGTCTCTTGGTGCGGCATACCGGTATGCTACCAATATTGAGTAGATGTTCAAACAGATGAAGCAAGACTTTGGGTCTGTGAATTAGAAGCAAGGGAAAGGTACCCCTAAACTTTCGAACAAAGGACCAGGCCAAGGCGGGGCACCCCAGGACAACCCGCCAAAGCTGCAATAAAAGACCAACACCACGAAGGCAAAAATGGATAGGTGGAAGTGGTGCGAGTTCCATAAGAGCTCCACTCACTACACAAGTGAGTGTTGGGCCAAGAATTCACCGGTAGTCGAGTTGAAGGATTTTGAATCGGATGCAGGCTTCGAATCTGAATCAGAACCTGACATGGGGAATGACAGAGGGAAGAAGATTATTGATGCGGATCCCAATGCCACTGTTGCCACCCCAAAGATCCAGAAGAAGGAACCAGAAGATCTAGAGGAGGCAGAGCACCTCTTCCATTCCTAGTTGTGGGTAAAGGGTTCCCCATTGCAGTTCATTGTCGACAACGGGAGCTAAAAGAACCTCATCTCAGTAGAGGTCATGAAATGACTGGGCTTGTCGACCACAGCACACCCACAACCATACACCATCGGGTGGCTAGACCAAGGACGAGACCTCCACGTCAGCCAACAACGTCACCTTCGCTACAACATCAAACCCTTCTTGGATGAGGTATTATGTGACATTGCTCCTCTTGATGTTTCTGATGTACTATTAGGCCAACCATACTTGTGGAAGCGACATGTTGTGTATGAGTCCAGGATTTGTGTTGATATTATTTCTTTGGGAAATAAGCTGTACACTATACCGAAAATAGCACCGCCTACAACCATCTCTTTGGTTACTGCAAAACAATGCAGTAAGATCATTGCCAAAACTAGGAAATTTGTTTTCCTGATGATCCACCCTCAGGGAAAGAAGAAGACTGTGGCCATGACCTCTATATTGGTCCCCTTTTCACGACAACAAAAGATGGATAAGGTCATGGAGGAGTACGAGGACATCTTCACCTCCCCCACAGGGGTTCCTCTACACTGTCAAGTCAAGCACCCCATCAATCTAACCCCAGGTGCGTCGCTGCCCAATGGACCAATCTATCGACACTATGTTATGGAGGATGCCAAAATCAAGAGGAAGATTCAGGAGCTATTTCATAAATGTCACATCCGACCAAGTTCATTGCCCTGTGGGAGCCCGATTGTGCTAGTGTAGAAGAAGGATGGGACTTGGAGACTCTGCATTGACTATCGGGCACTGAACAAGATCACTGCCTAGAATAGGTACCCGATCCCACGGATTGATGACCTTCTGGACCAACTCAAGGGGGAGAAATATTTCAGCAAGATCGACTTGAAGTCTGGGTATCACCAGGTACCAATCAAACCCTCTGATGTGTGGAAGACTGCCTTCAAGTCCAAGGAGGGCCTTCTCGAATGGCTGGTCATGCCTTTCGAGTTTACTAATTCCCCTGCAACCTTTATTATACTAATCGGTGACATCTTGCAACCATTCACCAACTCATTTATAGTGAAGTACTTGGATGACATTCTAATCTTTAGCCAAACTTGGTAAGAGCACCTCCACCACATCCCACAGGTCCTCCAAACACTACGGCAACACAAGTTGTGTGCCAATTTGGAGAAGTGCACTTTTGGCATGACCCAAGTTCAGTATATGGTATACATTATTGATGAGCAGGGGGTGAGTGTGGATCTAGCTAAGATCCAAGTCATTCAGGATTGGCCAGCCCCAACCACCCTAACAGAGATCTGTAGTTTTTTCGGTCTTGCCAATTTCTACCGCAGTTTCCTGTTGGGATTCTCTCATATCACATATTATTGTGAGGATACATATCCAATCCTTTCTTATGATTTCTACTATGAGGATGAGGGGAGCACTCTTACAGATGATATCTCATGTGAGTTGGAAGAGATAGGGCAGAGGCCTTTGACACTATACAATTTGGAGGATCGCATGTTGGTGACCGAGGATCAGGTTACACATGTGTTGATCAGAAATGATGAATCTCATAGGTTGATTGAAGAGATTTCTTGGAGAGCCCATATGGAGGAGCGAGACATCGAGATAGTAGGTGGATTCACTAGTTCCCAATTGCGCATTATCATGGAGGAACTAGAACAACTGAAGTCAAATTACTTGCAACTATTTATGGGCAGGATCCTATCTCTCAAGTTTGCAAACAACAAGGACCCACAGGTTTAGGAGCTACATTATCAGTTGAGCGTGGCATGCTCTTCACCACCTATAGCAGGGACTCCATCATCTTTGGCAACAATGACACAGGAGGGCATGTGTGCCACACATATTGAGAGGGATGAGCATTTTGAGTTGCAAGTACTCGAGGAGATTTTGGATTGTGCTCTGAGTTGGCATTGCAGGGATCATGTGCCCTTTCTTTTGGAGAGCTCATTAGAGGTTTCAATCTTAGCTGCAGAGGAGATAGTTGAGCACATTCCTTGTGGACCATGTCATAGGGAGATAAACCGATACTTGGATTGGGTGGACAGATACATGAAGTATATGGACACACCTTGGGATGTAGGTTCAGTCATCATTAGCAGAGTGGTGGGTCCAGTTGCATATACAGGATATAGGATGGTACAGGAGGACACAGTGGTGTGCAATAGTATACATGAGCACTGGTTGACACATGGTGGTGTTCACTGGAGCTTCGAGGTGTTTTCTTCCAGGGAAACCTCTTGAATGAGTCCTTGATTTTATCATTGGGGTCGAGGATAGTCATGGATTGATGGACGATGAGATGCCTTGGTTGTGTAGGATCCATGATAGAAAGTCCCTGGAGTGGCGAGTGAATTCACAGTGTGATGAGCAGGTGATTATGATGAGAGTAGTGCAACATCAGCATGGTGGCATCTCTTTGACATTGGTATGGGACCTTGGGATTGCAATTGTTAACATCTTGACAACTAAAACCAATGGGATTGCTAGTTTATGTAGGTTTGGTTGTTGTGAGGATGGTCTTTCGAGGAGTTGATCAAGTTCATACAAATTCAGATTGCTTGGATGATCAAGAACAGTTAGGCAGGATCTTGTGACAACACCTCGCAGATTCACGCTATGAGGAGAGGATACTCCACCTTCTCTAGGATGGTTTGGGACCCTAGTATTATTTTCAGTTAGATTGAGTCACTGGAGCATCAAATTATGATAACATTTCTTGAGGAAAAGCAATATTGGGGTGGGAGGATTTGTAATGTCCCATTTTTGGCAAAATTAAATATTTAATTAATTATTTCATTATGTTTCCTAAAGTTAAATTTGGCAACTAATATTTAATTAATTATTATTTAATTTTAAGTGACTTAATCAAAATAACCTTATGAAGTCACTTTATTAAATAAAGTGCTCGTCTAGAAGCTTTGAGAAAGTTGGATTAGATCTCTCTACAAAGATCCACATAACCTTTAAAAGGAAAAGAGAGCAAGTCATTTGGGAAGATTGGATTTTGGATCATTTTCTTGTGGAGTCCTTGGTGAGCCAAGGTTTTCGTTAGGGTTTTGGAAAAACCCTTTCATTAGAGTTTGGCTTCAGTGGTGAGACTATCCACCCTAGTTAAACAAAGAGGGGAATCCATCTAGGGTTTCCATTGGAGCTTCCGTCCTGTTTCAATTTCTTCTTCTGTTTCCTGTAATATGACCATTGATGTTTTCTCATTTTACCAAGAAATTCAGTGCATTTATTTTATCATGGCTTTCCTTTACCCTACAATGATAAAATATTCATATCTTTTCAGTTTTATATCTTTTCTCCAACGTAAATTCCTCATTGATTATTGCTTGAAATGCTAATGCCTTATTGTTCATCGCCTTGTCCTCCCTTGTTTCTTTTGAGATGGGTGGCCATTCCTCATCGCATGAAGTTGAGAAATTGGTGGTTTCTAACGAGAGGGATATTTCCATAGTGCACTTCTATTTCAAAATTACTAGTTGTTTCAAAGTTCTAATCACCATTTCTTGCACCTAGGGGAGGTATTTCTCCTTCTTATACCTCAGACATTTTATCCATGGAGACTCTTGTCTTGCCTCTTTCTCATTATGAATAGAAAAATATTTAACATTACAATTAGTTGTGGGGTTTCTATGGCCCTTTCTATTGTCGTTTTGGTGACTGTATTGAAGAATCTGTCTTCTTGAGTAGCCTTGTGAGAGGTTGGGCGGGGGGGGCGGGGACCCTTTTGGACATTTTTTTGGAATTATTAATAATCATGGTAGAATTTGCACTTAAATGGAATTTGCTCATAACTAAGATTTCACGTATGAACTCAATCTCTAATATGGATTTCCAAATATTTCAGAATCCCTTTTTTAGGTGAAATTTTACACAACCTCTTGAATAGGTGTACATTCCTGCTTGGATTCATTGTTGTCAATATATTTCCTTAAAACTTTATCCATGTCATTTAGATTTTTATCATCCCAGATATCCAATGGGACAAATGGGAGACACACACGACGTAATAGGTATTGGAACTTCATCTTTTAAATATTGTTCATTGACACCTAAAAACCATGGCCTATTCTAAAAATGTTGTCACTATCAATGTTGTGCTCAAAGAGAATGGAGTATAACCCTTCTAAACAACAAAAACCCCTCACTGATCCTTGGATACGAGGGAGCCATTGGAGAGAAATATATGCTTTCAAAGGTTTAGGGATTATCTAGGTTCCATTGAATTTATCTATTGGGGCATCTCTACAAACATGAACACTATGCATACATGGAGTCTCAATTTTACAACTAATATCATCAAGGATTATGTTCTTTTGTAAACCAATTTGCAAGCTCATATCTTACCGATTTTCTTTTCATGCAACATCACTCGCAAATGCTTTGAATGCATCCACTTTTTGAGTAAAGGGACATGAGATGGATCTAACACTCCTTTTGACAACATTTTCCATAGAAGAACATAAGAGAAAGATAGGGTTTCAAACAAGAAGCAGCATCTTTTTAATAATAAAATTTGATTCACTAAACAAATTTAACATTCAAAAACTTCCTATTTGATATTGTTTTTAAGTGGAAGGGTATAAATTGTTACAGTGACTTCTAACAAGACTTTCTATTCAAAACATATATTAATTAATTTCTGTGTGAACATAACTAATCTATTACAATGTTAGGGTCCATTAGGGTCTATTTCTTCTTTCATGTTAAACTTGTCAAAAAGTGTTTTAGTATTTGATCACTATACCATTAGAAAGAAACACCAATAGGCATTTTAACTAAGTTGTTTTTTAGTATTTGATCACTATACCATTAGAAAGAAACAACAATAAGCATTTTAACTAAGTATTATAATAACTTTTGGTTCTACAATTTTGGACCTGAATTATTGATTGTGAATACTTTAATTAAAGTTGATTGCTCGTGGAAGGCCATAACACATTGATCAATATAAAACTAATCATGTGCAATATTGCACTAAGTACTATAAGGAGTAACTTTGAGTTCTACAATTTTTGTACATGAATTACTCATTATGAATACTTTAATTAAAGTTGATTCTACATGGAAGACATGCTACTAATTTTGTGCTTATCTTAACATTTATGCTTATTTTTTTTATAAGCCCTAATATGTTAGTATGTAGAAAAGATGATCAAATAACTCTACTCAACCTCACCTTCAAAAAATGAGTAAAAGAATATTAATGACCATGCTTTCTTTTCTTATTTATTTAAAGGAATTTAATATACAAACAAAAGAAATATAAATCAAATTCTAGCATTTTATTTGACAAGATGCTTCATTTTATCACAATGTGGCAAACATGCCTCCTCTTGAATGTGGGAATGTTATAATGAAGTGTAGTCTACTTGCAACACATAAGGAATATCCTTTTGGCTAAGAAGCGATGAGTGGGGTTTGTATTTCACCAAAATCGTTTAGAATTTGCACCATTCTTTAACCACTTGATACACCACATTTTCATGGGGAAAATATTGCATGAGGGGCTAACCATGACTATAGGGGTTTTAAACCTTGTCAAGGAGATTATCACAATTTCTACTTAAATATTAAAATAGGACTTTGTTAACAATTCTAACATTTATTTAGCCACGTGCATGTTCAATTCTTATCTTTTCTTATGTTGTGAGAAGTTCTCTTGGATCTGTGATAAAAGATGTAATGCTTGCCAGATTACCCATGTGGAGGGTTATAATACAAGCTTTGGCAAGAAGGATGTCTCAAGAAAGTCAAATAAGGGAGCTTAGTAAAAGGAAGGATGAGAACTTGAAGAGAGATTCAAAAAATAATAAGAAAGAAAACAAGAGCAAACAACTAACTATCTAGTTTTCTACAAACTTGCAAGCATATTTAGTTTCAATGGAGGTTACAAGTATTCTAAAGGTAGGAGAGATTTTACAACTCTATTAAAAGAAATAACCACTTAGAGTTTTCCTTACAAATATTTAATGTATATTTATAGCACAACATCATAAACAAGTAGAAAGATTTTGACAAGAAATGTTTGTGGACTTCAATTTAGAAGTCCATTTGCAATGTGCATACATGTGTATGAACTATAATAAATCATAGTACAAGTTCATATAAGTTTAACTAGAAACAAGTTTCATACATCAAATCAAAAGTAAGGATGTTTTGTGGTTCATGATGTTGGTGTTCCACAAAAGGATCAATCTAGTGATAGACAATTCTTCAATTGTATTTTAACAGAGAGGTACTTCAATTATAATTTTTTTTATTATTATTAATGGTCATTATAGAAGAGTATATAAAAAATCAAACTAAAATTAATGTTAAAACATTTAAAATAAGGTATAAAATGCATCTAAACATATTAAAAGTTATGAATAAGTTGATCATAAGAAAACTTAATCAAATAAAATGTGAATAAAATAAAATTCAAATAATTCAAATCAAACATACAAATCCAAATCTAAAGTGAAAAGAAATAGTTTAAAACACCAAGTAATTAAACTTCATCATAGTGTTGATGAAAAGGATATTGGATTTTCTTTATCATAACTAAAATTTTAAAATAAAAAACTTTTTCAAATATTTTAATTTATAATTACTTTCAAAAGGATTTTACTTTACTATTCAATTAATAATAATGAACAATAAATTTAATATTAAAAAAATTACAAAAAGTTGTAAATATATTTCATCAATCATATTATTCAATTAATAATGAACAATAAATTTAATATCATTATTAATTTTTTTTTAAATTTAAATATATGTCATCAATTGTATTAATTGTATTAGTAAATCTTTAAATGCATTTATTATATTTATAATTCTTCACTCAAACTTCAATATATTAATTTATTAATTGAATTTTTTTTTATATATTAATTATTATTTTAATATGTTTTATAATATTGAAATAATATTCCTTATGAATTTTTTTTTAATTTTTTTTTTTATGTACTAATCATTGTTTTTAATGTCTTCTAATGATATGTATTATGGATAACTTCTATATGCATCCATAGAAAAAACTTATTAGAATTCTAATATATTATATTAGTTGAGCAACTATTAATTTTAATTTATATAATTTTTTTATTAATCATTACTTTTAATAATTAATTTTGAAATTTTGAATGTTTTTAAAATTTTAGATGAAAATTTATTCAAAATTCATTATTCACATCATCATTTTTGACAAAATTTTTATTGAAATTTAATTTCTTATTTCCATTTTACTTTAAAAATGTTATTTATATATATTTTGTGACTAGTTATCATGTTTATTTTGTGGTCTAATTGATCTAATATCAAAAGAGTATATTTGTAATGTATTGTTCAAATATATTTTATTTATTGTTCTAATTCCAATTCTAATGAAGGAGATTAAAAAAATAATGCTTCTTACAACATACTTGTTGAATCACTTTCATTATTATTTTAATAATCATTGCTTATAATATATATATTTAGAATATGTATTATTTAACTATATCAACTTTATTAAAAAAAAATCAATTCTATTTTTCAAATATTTTATACAAATCTAAAAATAATTGTGAAACAAATTCTTAATATCATAATAGTTCACTTTTTGCTTTTCTAAGCATAACAAGCATTAAAATCTATAATTGCAAGGACTTTATTAGTCAAATTTAATCTTTTATAAATCTCACCATTTACTAAGAGGTCACAAGTTCAAATAGATTACCCCCGGATGGGGTGATAGTGCGAGCTACGCGGCGATCGAAGGACGGGGGTAACAATCACCATGATATGGGAGCACGTGAAGACCCCGTGCCACCCTCTGCTTAATTTATTGAGCCTGCATCCTCGCGCATTTGTGCATTAATGCAAGTGTTAATTCCTTTGTTCCTCCCCTCCGGGTTATTTGATATGGACAGGATGGAAAGGCTGCATATTAGCTATTTTCATCCCCCCACAGAGCTTGCTCTTCGTGTTTTCCAGGCCGAGCTCAGACCTGCGTTCTCCCTGACCTTTTGTCCTCGTTCTTCTTTCGGGTTTGTTCCTGTTCGCAGTGGAGGCTTGATCATGACTCGTCCAAGGGGACGACCTCGACGGGGCTCGGCCTGGAAACCTCGATGCCCCTCTACCTCCCCGTCCATTTCGCCTTCCATCACCTCCTCCTCCCATCGTTACTCCGGACAGCCTTCAGCATCCTCCCATGGTGGGTCTCATTTGCACTCTTCCGGCCAAGCTCTAGCGCCCAGACCTTCTAGCTCCCCTCGACGCCATGACCGTAGTCCCTACGACTCTACTTCAGACTCCCACCCCCAGCGTGCTTCTCGCGGGGCTGGACCTCTCCCTCGTGGCTCCTTCACCAATCTCCAACTGTGGGATAGCATGACGACCCTGTATGACCTCGTCTTTGACATTCGTCAGGAATTGGATGACATCATCTTTAGAGTACAGGACACGGGTGCCAAGGTCGACTTATTTCTCCAGAATCTCTCCTCTATGAAGAGCTCTATTATATCTAGCTAGTATAAGGATGCTCCAAGGGAGGAGCCGGCTGAGGAAAAGGATGAAGAGGAAAATCACGTAGCACCACGAGCAGCTCCAGGGGCAGCGACAGATGTCAATCGAGACAACGACGACACGGCTATGGACGAGGTGGAACAGGAGGGTAGCGGGGCAGCTAAGCCAGGTGTCTAGATTGCTTAGTCTTGTTTTGCATTATCACAGATGGTTAGCCGCTCTTTGAGCCGCATCTTTTTTTCACCAACATATAGATGCTAGAGATGTACTTTCAGTTTCAAACACTAGACAATGTTTCTGATCAGGTTTTAGATTGCTTGATTCCATGGACTGGTTTCCCCTCTATTGGGGCAGTCCTGGATCTCAGCCTGGTTTTCTCTGTATTATGTCATAATACTCTGTCTCTAGAAGGCTTTTAATATATACTTTTCTTACTTAAAAATAAAAATAAAAAAAATAGATTATTATTAGTGGAGGGAATCACTTGTCCTACAAACAAGGAGGTCTCATACACCAATTTGGTGTGGCTTAACACTGACCTTAAAAATAAATTATTGTTATTATTTATTACTAGATATATATTTAATTTATTAAATATTAAGTTTTGCATTTTTTATTATAATTAAAATAAATTAAATATAATTTATTTGAATTGGTGAATAGTTAAAGATTTATACATGCTATTGAGCTTACACTTATTTATCGAATTTAAAAATTATTTATTTATATATATATATATATATATATATATATATATATATATAGTTTACACACAAAATCATTCAAAATTTGGATGAACAATATTAATCTTTATATAATACATAAAATTTAAAATTTTTCTTCAAAGTAAATAAAAATACAAATAGAATTTTATTTTAAATATAAAAATTTAAAATTAAATTAATTTAAAATATTTTTTAATTTAAATACTTTGTATATGTTTTGTTTTTAATAAATTTTAATTTGAAAAGGTTTATTTTTTATTTGATGTTAATAAAAATTAAAACAAAACATATACAAACTTAAAACACCCTTTCATATAGATTCAAATGGAACCATAAGTACATCTCCACGGTGAGCACCTACTTTGTTTGAGCGCAATTAGATAACTCTTTACATTTAGGAAAAAGTGCATTGCAAATATCGTGTTTGACACAACTATTTACTGGTGATGACAAATATTGAAAAGAAAGTTACCGAGCATTATTTCGGGGTACAAACAAAACGTTATTATCAGTCTTCTCATTTCTTCTTAAAAATATACTAGGTCGGTCATGTAACCTGTGTCATGAAGCCTACACGTTGATTTCTATTCTAAACCATCGTTTATAAGTAATTTCTATACCTACGTTTCTTTCTATTCTAAACCACCATATATATATATATATATATATATATATATATAATATTTCTATAAATGTGTAAGAAGCTTTACGTTTCTTTTTATTCTAAACCACTACGGTATTTCCTTACATTTTTTTCTATTCTAAACCACCACAGTATTTCCTTGGCTGCGACCGTTTAAATTTCTATACACTACAAAGAATGGAAGAGATAGCTAAAGAAATAAAGTAGTTGCAGTATAGGATACAATTTCAACAAATAAGACTTACACATTACAGTGCTCCTGAACTACATCCTTCCAGTTTAGCTTCTTTTCCACTCAAAATGGCCGACACTCCTGCATGTAGAATAGAATTGAATTAATTCTCCACCCAAGTGAACGATGAATGAAAAGGAACCCTCAGATGAAAAATAATTTGCATAAATGGAAGTTTCGATCTGCTATAAAACATACAACAATGCTATCAATAAACATTTATGATTTTCGAGTCTTCTTTAACCTTGCAACGAAAATTTAACCAATATGGAAGATTTCAAAGTCGATGTCTCAATCCTCTTCCAAGATGCATATCAAAATAATGCCTCTTACATAGAAGGTGGACAACATTTTTATCAATGAAAGAGAGGAATGTCATGTCTTATAAATAATTTCACTCGTGATTGCTCATTACCTGCTCCTAGAAACTTGAATTATTTTCATTGTTGTTTCAGCAATCAAATATGGATTATTTTCGTATATAGCGATTTCCATGCCCTGTAGGCAAACCAGCATTGGTCAAACCTGTGTCATGAAACCTTAGCATTTGTTTATATTCTAAACCAATGTGTATCTTTGATTTCCTTGGATTTGAGCATAATTTCAATTAATTAAAGTACTTGCAGTCTATCATAATTTCAATTCCTCATAAGGTACAATTTCTCTAGCTGCATGGTTGAAATTTCTCTAGCAATTGTTGCTCTCAGAATGCTTTGAATCTTGCTTTGTTTCCCATCCTCATCAAGAAAAGTTATGGTCTTGTTGTAAGAGTCTAGAACAATATGGTATTTTTCCAACCAATCCATGTAAATCAGAAAGTCATATGATCCCAATGGTATGATGTTCATATCCACCTTTGTGTTGAGTCAATTTATGTCTACTGGACAATATTTAACCAACTCATTGATATTTCTTTTAACCCTCGTGGATAATTGAACTAACCAAAATTTATTATGTTAACTCCTTTGCAAGTAAAAATTTTCTACAATGTCAGAGTTTATGTAACTATGGCTAGCTCGAGAATCAATTAAAATTGATATCGGTTGGTTATCAATCTTACCTTCCACTTCAATCATGGGGGATTGATACTCTGCTTGCTTGTTATCCAAGGATGCATAAATCCTTGGCATGCTTCCTCTCATATCTTCAACTGTTTCATCCTCTTCAATGTCGTGCACAATTCTCGTTCTTTCACCTTTGTGAATCTAGTCCTTATGTAAGGTATTTCCCTTACATTCCCAACATTCTACAGGTTGTTTCCTTTACATTTTCCCAATTGAATATGTTGTCTTGTGCTCATTTTGGGTTAATTGACCTTGTTGTTTTGCTTGGGATTTATTTATGAAAAAAGGTGGTTTAAAACCCTTATGCCTTTTCTCTTTCTTACCCTTCATCTTTTCATTCCAATATTTTTGGAAGAATGACCTCCGTCTTCTTTTCTCATAACGATGCTTTTCTCTCCTCCAAAGTTCTGAGGTTATAATATTGTATCTTGTCATTGTACAAAGAGGGTAACCCAATCAAAAGCCTTTGGATTTTTACCTTCTCATCCTTTATGAAGCCCACATACTTCAACAACTCAAAGAACCTCTTATCGTACTCATCCACTGTCATGCTTCCCAACTTGAGTTCAAAGAATTCTTTCATCTTTGTTT
This sequence comes from Picea mariana, assembly GCA_032191745.1. Lineage (NCBI taxonomy): Eukaryota > Viridiplantae > Streptophyta > Pinopsida > Pinales > Pinaceae > Picea > Picea mariana. The sequence continues at coordinate 146,231 of JASDQU010011408.1, read as the reverse complement.
CATATTAATGCTATGATAAATATTTCTTTTGGAAATATCCTTTGAACTTCCTTCATGAGACCTTTCTCTCATCAAGGTGCTTGGGTTTCTTAATATGATCCCACCACATGGCTTCCTTTCCTTGTGAGTGGTAGGTTCCAATTCTTTTTTCTACCATGGAGGGATAATCATGCAACTGGAAACATTTCTTCATTTCCAATAGCCAGGCCTAGTCCTTTCATCCCTTAATTTGATCACCATTTAAAGTAGGTGGCTTGACTTTCATGAGATCACCTTGAAAGATGTATCCCTCAAGCCTTCTCCTATGTCTCCTGACATGAGACACACTTGGGCTGCTCCCCGGCCCTAAACTTGCACGAGTTCTCCTAGTGTATTTCTCTAGGGAATGATGATGCTTGCTCATGCTCCTTGAATACCTATAATTCCCATGTTCATCTGATCCAGGTGGATATTGGTGGCCACCCACCTATTCCACTTGGACCCACACCATTGTTTCTTTCAGTTTTCCAGTTTCCCTAATTTTAGCATAATTTACTATTTTTGGCAGTTTTTGGGGTCGTGAACTTTCGGAGTTGTTTTGAGGCCCTAAATGACGTTTTTTGGGCATAAATGCTTTGACAAATTTGATTCCACTTTGGACTTAATATTTGTTGTCATAGGTGTAGTCCTCGCATAGATTGTTCTAACGATGTATCATGCACGTCAAACGAAGATAGTATGCCAAAGTTACGACCCCGAGAAATTGATGTACCAATTTACCCCATCGAGGCCCATATTCTGGCGTCTCGACTCCCAGGGTTAGGTTTTTAGATGTTTAGGGTTTTCCATTGTTTCTCAATAATATATATGACCTTTTTCAGAGGCTAGTAGCCGCCGCATCTCTTCTCAGAGATAAACTACCAGTGCCGTAGCTAATCTATTTCCATTCTGTCTGTAAGCATATTTCAGTCATTTGTTGTTAATGAAATAAAGTTTTACTTCCACCACATCTATGCGTTTATGTGTATTTATGTATTTCATTGTGTTTCTGCATAAATCTGGATCAGTGGTATCGGAACAGTCTGCTCTTTCTCGATCCTTCTTTGCATGTCCCCAACGAGGTCGGGGTATAAGGGGTTAGGTCTCGATCTGGTTGAACCATTGCAAGATCAACCTTGCAATCCCCGACGATCATCCATGGGGGAAGAAAATAAAGATTATGGAGCATGAGATCCTATCAAATTATTGCTCGAGATTGGCTATCCAAGAGCCAAGATCCAAGTCAGTCGGGATTGGCTAGCCCTAACTACCCTAACAGAGCTCCGCAAGTTTTGGGGTCTTGCCAATTTCTACCGTAGCTTCATGTTGGGATTCTCTCATATCACATATTCTCATGAGGAGACATATCCAATCATTTCTTATGATTTCTACTATGAGGATGAGGGGATCAATCTTACAAATGATATCTCATGCGAGTTGGAACAGATAGGGCATAGGCCTTTCACACTATACAATTTGGAGGATCGCCTGTTGTTGACCGAGGATCAGGTTACACATGTGTTGACTAGAAATGATGGATCTGGTAGGTTGATTGAGGAGATTTCTTGGAGAGCCCATATGGAGGAGCGACACATTGAGATAGTAGGTGGATTCACTAGTTCCCAATTACGCATCATCATGGAGGAACTAGAACAACTGAAGTCAAATTACTTGCAACTATTTATGGGCAAGGACCTATCTCTCAAGTTTGTAGAGGACATGGACCGAGAGGTTTAGGAGCTACATTATCAATTGAACGTGGCATGCTCTTCACCACCTATAGCAGGGAATCCATCATCTTTGGCAGCAGTGACATAGGAGGGCATGTGTGCCACACATATTGAGAGGGAAGATCATTTCGAGTTGCAAGTACTCAAGGAGAGTTTGGATTGCGTTCTGAGTTGGCATTACAGGGATCATGTGCCTTTTCTTTTGGAGAGCTCATTAGAGGTTTCAATCTTAGTTGCAGAGGAGATAGTTGAGCACATTCCTTGTGGACCATGCCACAAGGAGGTATACCCATACTTTGATTGGGTGGACAGATACATGACGTATATGGAGACACCTTGGGATGTAGGTTCAGTCATCATTAGTAGAGTGTTGGGTCCAGTAGCGTATACAGGATATAGGATGGTATAGGAGGACACGGTGGTGTGCAATAGTATACAAGAGCCCTCGTTGACACATGGTAGTGTTCACTGGAGCTTCGAGGTGTTTCCTCCAGGGAGACCTCCTGAACGAGTCCTTGATTTTATCATTGGGATCGAGGAAAGTCGTGGATTGATGGATGTTGAGATTCCTTGGTTGTGTAGGATCCAAGATAGAAAGTGCCTGGAGTGGAGAGTGAAGTTAGAGTGTGATAAGAAGGTGATTATGATTAGAGTAGTGCAACATCAGCATGGTGGGATCCCTTTGAGATTGGTATGGGACCCTGGGACTGCAATCGTTAACAGCTTGAAAACCGACACCAATGGGATTGCTAGTTTATGTAGGTTTGGTTGTTGTGAAGAGGGCCTTTCGAGGAGTTGATCGAGTTCATACAAATTACGAATGCTTGGATGATCAAGAACAATTAGGCAGGATATTGTGACAACACGTCCTAGATTCACGCTATGAGTAGAGCATACTCAACCTTCTCTAGGATGGTTTGGGACCCTAGTATCATTTTTAGACAGATTGAGTCGATGGAGCATCAGATTATGATCACATTTCTTGAGGACAAGCAATATTGGGGTGGGAGGATTTGCAATTTCCCATTTTTGGCAAAATTAAATATTTAATTAATCATTTTATTATGTTTCCTAAAGTTAAATTTGGCAACTAATATTTAATTAATTAATATTTAATTTTAAATGACTTAATCAAAATAACCTTATAAAGTCACTTTATTAAATAAAGTGCTATTCTAGAAGCTTTGAGAAAGTTGGGTAGATTGGATTTTGGAGCATTTTCTTTTGGAGTGCTCGGTGAGCCAAGGTTTTCGTTAGGGTTTTGGTAAAACCCTTTCATTAGAGTTTAGCTTCGGTGGTGAGACTATCCACCCTAGTTAAAAAAAGAGGGGAATCCATCTAGGGTTTCCATTGGAGCTTCTGTCCCGTTTCATCTTGGTGTTCTATTTGGAGAGATCGAGCATTGTTCCACGTTATGTTTTTTTATTATTTATGTATTGCAACTTCCATAACAACCATTTCTGCTTTTAAATTTTTATTCAATGGTCCTGTAATAATAAAATTCCCATGTTATATCTTCCATTTATGTGTTCTTTGATGTGTATATGATATGTTTGAAGAAATTACAAGGGTTTGTAACAAATTTAAAGCCCTAATTTTATTTACAAATTAAAACCCTTGTTTTCTCATAAGCGAGATCTTATAAACTATTTAGTGGTCTCCCTTCATTTTACTTCACAATTTGGTGAACGAATCACAAGTCTACCAGATAATTTCTTTGCCTCCATTATGTATCCACATCATATTAAATAATGTAGAGAGTTAATCAATTTATTCTTCTGCTGTAATATGACCATTGATGGTTTCTCATTTTACTAAGAAATTCGGTGCATTTATTTTATCATGGCCTTCCTTTACCCTACAATGATAAAATATTCATATCTTTTCAGGTTTATATTTTTTCTCCAAGGTAAATGCCTCATTGATTATTGCTGGAAATGCTAATGCCTTATTGTTCATCGCCTCTTCCTCCCGTGCTTCTTTTGTTGGTTTCCTTCTCGAGCCTTTCTTCACATTCCTTTCCTCTTGAGATGGGTGCCCATTCCTCATGGCATGAAGGTGAGAAATTGGTGGTTTCTAACGGGAGGGATATTTCCATAGTGCACTTCTTTTTCAAAATTACAAGTTGTTTCAAAGTTCTAATCACCACTTGTTGCACCTAGGGGAGGTATTTCTCCTTCTTATACCTCGGACTTTTTATCCTTGGAGTCTCTTGTCTTGCCTCTTTCTCATTATGAATAGAAAAATATTTAACATTTCAATTAGTTGTGGGGTTTCTATGGCCCTTGCTAGTGTCATTTTGGTGACTGTCTTGAAGAATCCGT
>JASDQU010011408.1:115591-136971 GCA_032191745.1 Picea mariana | reverse complement strand
AAATTAAATTAATTTAAAATATTTTTTAATTTAAATACTTTGTATATATTTTGTTTTTAATAAATTTTAATTTGAAAATGTTTATTTTTTTATTTGATGTTAATAAAAATTAAAACAAAACATATACAAACTTAAAATGCCCTTTCATATAGATTAAAATGAAACCATAAGTACATCTCCATGGGGAGCACCTACTTTGTTTGACCGCAACTAGATAACTATTTACATTTAGGAAAAAGTGCCTTGTAAATCTTGTGTTTGACACAACTATTTTAGGGTGATGACAAATATTGGAAAGAAAGTTACCGAGCATTATTTCAGGGTACAAACAAAACGCTATTATCGGTCTTCTCATTCCTCCTTAAAAATATGCCAAGTCTGTCAACTAACCCATGTCACGAACCCTAGACGTTGATTTCTATTCTAAACCACCGTTTATATGTAATTTCTATACCTATGTTTCTTTCTATTCTAAACCACCGTATATATATATGTAATTTCTATAACTGTGTCAAGAATCCCTACGTTTCTTTCTATTAAAAACCACCACGGTATTGCTTCCCATAATCTTGCCATGGGCGGCAAACTACTCTGGAAAATGATCACGGGAAAAAGAACCTGGAGCAAGCAAGTACTCTGGAAGAAATACTTCCGAGGAGACAGAGATCGCTGCCTAGAGAGACCCCTCAAAGCCACAACAGGTTCCCCAATCTTCTATCTCTGTCTTCGCGCCCTGGAGTTCTTCAAACCTCATCTCACCTGGATCCCGGGCAATGGAGAAAAAATCAGATTCCTGGAAGACTCCATCCTTGGAGATTACCCTCTCTCAAGGAATCAAGACATTAAGAGAATTGGGGATTGGCTGGCAGCCAATAATTGTAAAACCCTCTGGGACATCTCCCTCTGGAACAGTGACTCCTCTCACTCCTGGCAAAGCTGGAACTTGGGGAGCTATCCGGAGGAGCTCCAAGCAGAAGCGATGATCCTGCTAGATTACCTCCATGGGAAAGCCCCGGTAAGTGCTAGACTCAAAGACAAAAGGGGCTGGGGATCTCCCACAGGAAACTATACAGCTACAGCAGGTTATAAGGCAGCCCTAAACATCCCTTGGGTTCCCTCTAACCCAGGGCCATGGAAAGAAATCTGGAACTTCCCGTCAATCCCCAAAATAGATCACTTTGCTTGGACCTTGACACACAATAGCATTCTTACCTTTGACAATCTTAAAAAGAGGGGCTGGGAGGGCCCTTCCCGCTGTCCTCTCTGCAAAAGTCAAGAAGAAACTCCTGAGCATCTGCTGTTAGAGTGTGAGTTTTCTAAAAAAGTATGGAGTCTTCTCATAGGAACAGCCTGTCCAAGCCTCCCCTCTAAGGCCTCGGAGTTGCTAAGCTTGTGGCAGCCTCTCGCTCCCTTTAATCTGAGAAAAAAGAACTGTCTCAAAACAGCCTGGATGTGGACCCCCAAATTCACTTGTTGGAAACTCTGGCTGGAAAGAAACAATAGAATTTTTAACGAAGTTGAAAGACTGCCTTCTCAGGTCGCAATCCAAGCCAGGACAATGCTGACAGAAGCCCTTCAAGGCAAGCCCAATCTCAGCAACTCGGTCCAGCTCTCCCAGGATGAAGATAATTGGTTTAAGGAAATCAGCCAAAATTTCACCAGCATCAGCCCAATTACCTCTCGGCACTTCCGGAAATGGGAGATAAGGTTGGAGGAACAAGCATTTCTCCAATGGAGATCATCGCTCAAGGAATGGACACTTTTTTTCGACGGGGCCTCGAAAGGCAACCCGGGGCAGGCAGGTGGTGGGGGAGTAATTCTGGACCCTGCTGGCAAAATTCACAAAGAGTATGCTTGGGGTTTAGGCCACGCCTCAAACAACCAAGCGGAGTTTCTTGCGCTCTGGCAAGGCCTCAAACAGGTGATTAATTCCGGCATCCAGGAAATTAGGATCTTTGGAGATTCTATGAGGGTTGTGGAAGCCTTCAACACCAAAAAGGCGCCTAAGGACTGCACTCTGGCTCAAGTGTATCAGAAAACTCTGCTCCTCCTGCTTCAACTAAAAAAATTTCAGGTTTACCACGTTTTACGATCCTTGAATGGTCTTGCTGACTCGCAAGCAAATCGGGGCGTCCTCATGGGCAAAGGACTGCTAACTACAAATGAGATCACGTCCCCTCATCCAATCCCCTAATCCCCTGGGAAACCGTGCTTCAGAACTCCTCGTGATTTTCTTGAAGAAAAGGACAAAATCCAGTTCCATCATATGCAATCAGGACGGAATATCTAACGCAGAGCTATGTTTTTCGAATCGGATCGAGGGTAATCCCGAGGAGGAAGCCCTGTTCTTCTTTAAAACTGGTAGAGAGGCTATTTGCCCTCATTCGCATCTCTGCCTCAGCCTACAGTCCGGGTTGCCAACGATTCAGAGTAACAGCACAATGGAGTCGGCTTCCAAACCTGAGCTCACCCTGAAGGAGCGCATTGATCTCATTCGAGCAGAGCTGGAAAGTATAAAGCCATCCACAGCCCGCCACAAATGGGAAATGCTCGCGCTGGAGATGGAGGACATCAAGGACGACCTCACCGATGAGATTCAAACTGGTCTAAAGGATTCTGCCAATATGATTGGAGCGTTGGGCAAACGTCTAAGCAAGCTGGAAACTCAGGTGGAGGAACTCACCAAAGCCTTTGGTAAGATATCTGAGGTCACTGCCGAGGCCTCTTCCAAGGCAGGGCGTTGATGCTTTGTTGGATACTATAAAGATCATGCAGGGTTATGAGCATCCGTTTTCAGATGGAATGGACAGTCCACATTAGCAAAGTTTTTGTGTTCGACATGTAATAGCAGTAAGCTACATAGGATACTAGTTTAAGGAATGAAAACAGAGCCTTTCTCTGATTTTCAATATGTACGGGTTGGCAGCCCCCTCTGCCTATTATAATAAAATCTCATAACCGATTTTGTTACAAAAAAAAAAAACCACCACGGTATTTTCTTACGTTTTTTTCTATTCTAAACCACCACAGTATTTCCTTGGCTGCGAGCGTTTAAATTTCTATACACTACAAAGAATGGAAGAGCTAGCTAAAGAAATAAAGTAATTGCAGTATAGGATACAATTTCAACAAATAAGGCTTACACATTACAGTGCTCCTAAACTACATCCTTCCTGTTTAGCTTCTTTTCCATTCAAAATGGCCAACACTCCTGCATGTAGAATATAATTGAATTAATTCTCCACCCAAGTGAACGATGAATCAAAAGGAACACTCACATGAAAAATAATTTGCATAAATGGAAGTTCCGATCTGCCATAAAACATATGCCTGCAGACGCACTCCTCGGAGCACAACTACTTCTCCAGTACCTTCTTTCCCATCTCGGCCCGAAGAATGTAAATGTTCTTCTATTTCCCTATTGGGAAATATACACCCACAATTCTCTTCACGATCCCCCTTTCTTTGACTTATCGGAAGATCGAAACTTCACGGCTTCACGAGTTCACTATCGATCACTATACTCACGGATCCCTGAGATCCGATATGTCAGAAAACGCTGACTTTCCCTCGCCTTGTCAGGACTTCTGTCCTTATTGCGATGTCGCCACTCACAACACCAAGCGCTCTGTTTTTCAAACCCCGATACGTGAGACACCGAAATTCCGAAACTCACGATCTCTCTCCCTCGCGACTTCGCTACTCGTGAGATCAAATGATTCCTTCCTCGACTCCCAAGGTCCGAGATGACAATACTCACGATATCGCTGCCTCGCGACTTCACTACTCGCGAGATCAAATACTTTCCCTGTCGACGCCGAACCTCCAATGGTTTATGCCACCTGTTATCCACTATCTCCCATGGTTCACACTACACTACTTAGGTAGCTGTCAACGCACTAACTCTAATTGAACCCTTCTATCAACGCACTCCTTGTGGAAAATTCAACTGCACTCCTTGCAGGAATTTCTTGGTTCAAGTAGAGAAACAATTGAAACTCATTCACATTCCCTCTCAGACTTCTATTCAACCTTGAAATCACATACACAACATATAAAAGAAAATGTATGACAAGAAGCAAACATTCATGAGCATAACACCATAAATACACAGAGAATAACACAAGCCATGAATTTGAATCAGAACTCTTTTTATTAATTCAAATGTTTGTACATGGGTGTTCTTCATACACTTATTTACATGCTCTTCTCTTCTGAATTCTCTCTTGAATAATAATACAATGTACAATGACGGTGTCTATATCCCGTTTCCCTCTTGTGCTCTAAAGCTATCAAATCTAGAATTAAATATTCTATCTACTTTACATTAGCTATATTAAATGCCTCATCTACCTAAGGACGAGAGATATTTTCTCAAGGTCCAAATACAATTTACAAGTGCGCCTCATTAAATCTCCACACATTAATGTCTGCGCAACAATATCAAGGTGTTTTCAAAATTTGTGTTGGCGCTGTCCAGTTGTCATTCGCTCCGCGCTGGCTCGCTTGATGAGTTGTCAATGCTTCTGCATCATACTCCTCGGCTTGAAAAATTTCACGGGATCCTATCCATGATCTCCTGCATAGTCTGTCCATGCTTATGTATTACTGCTTCAGTCTCCCAACTGGCATTTTACACTGGGTGATTCTTCCACTGGACCAGATACTCATAGTACTGCTTTTGCCTGGTCTTCTTACCCACTCTCTTGTCCAGTATGCATTCCATCTGTGACTTCTTTGCTACTGGTAATTGTTTCACCCACTGGATTACTGGTTCTTCAGTTCTAGTCTCTGCTTTTCCAGCTCTGTACGGGTATAAGTCCGTGATATTAAATATTAGAGATATTCCGATGCCATCCGACAACACAATCTCATAAGCGTTTTCTCCGAATTTTCTCAAGACCTTACACGGTCTGATTTTCTTCATTTTCAATTTGTTGTATGTTCCCCTTGGGAACCTTTCCTTCCTCAGGTGTGCCAGAACTAGATCGCCAACTTCAAACTGAAGTTGTCTCCGATGCTAATCTACCCTGCGCTTATACTCCTGACTTGATTTCAACAACCGCTCCTTCACCTGACTGTGAAGTTCTCTCATCGCCTCAACGAATCCTTCTGCACTAGCGTTGCTAGTAGCAGTCTGTTCTGAATCTCACAATTCAAATACTCCTCTCAGTTGCATTCCATATACAACCTGAAACAAACTCTTTCCTGTACTTCAATTCATTGAATCATTATATGCAAATTATGCCTATGGCAATACGTTGTCCCAGCTGCTATGGTGCTCTGTCACCAAGCTTCTCAGCAAGTCTCCCAGACTTCTGTTGACCACCTCCGTCTGTCCATTCGTCTGAGGATGATAAGCAGAACTAAACACTAAGTTAGTTCCTAGCTTCTTCCACAAGGTCGTCCAAAAATGCCCTATGAATTTAGTGTCCCTGTCCGAAACTATGCTTTTCGGCAATCCATGAAGTCTAACGATCTCTTTGAAAAACAAATTTGTGACATGAGTCACATCGCTGGTCTTCTGGCATGGGATGAAGTGTGCCATCTTAGAAAACCTTTCCACTACTACAAAGATGGAATCATATCCTCTTTGCGTCCCCGATAAACCTAGTACAAAATCCATGCTTATCGCATCCCATGGCCTCTTTGGTATAGGAAATGGCTGATAAAAACCTGCATTATGCTTTCTCCCTTTCAAATGCTGACAAATCCTACATCTGTCAATGAACCTCTTGACATTTTCTCGCATCCCCAGCCAAAAATATGACTCATTCAGCTTCGCGAATGTCTTGTCATGGCCAAAATGTCCTGCCAATCCTCCACTATGTTTCTCTTTTAACAAGTTCTCCCTCATGGAGAAATTTGGAATACACAGTTGATTGCCTCTGAATAGAAATCCTTCCTGGATCATATAATCTATCCAAGGACTTCTGTCTCTGAGAAATGGATTCTCAGTTGCCTCGTATGCCTCTGCAAAATCTGCATCACCTGCATACATGTCCCTGAGATTTTCAAAACCCAATGTTTTAAATCGAAACTCCTACAATAGCAAACATTTCCTACTCAAAGCATCAACCACTTTGTTAGCAGTACCTGAAATATGCTTAATCACAAATGTGAAATTCTGCATATACTCTACCCATTTTGCATGTTTCTGATTCAACTTCTCCTGTTGAGTCACAAACTGCAATGCATGATTATCACTGTACAATACAAATTCTTTTGGGATCAAGTAATGCCTCCACTTCTTCAGTGCCTGTATGATAGCATAGAATTCTTTATCATACGTGGAGTATTTCAACTTTGCCTCATCCAACTTCTCACTAAAATATGCAACTGGCCTGTCCTCCTAACTTAAGACCGCTCCTATGGCATACCCACTAGCATCACATTTCACCTGAAATGTTTTCTGAAAATCTGACAACACCAACACTGGTTGCTCTGTGATCTTCCGCTTCAACAGATTGAATCTCTTTTCAGCCTCAGCTGTCCAGTGAAAATATTTATGCCACTTCTTCACTATGTCCATCATCGCTGTGCTAATTCCACTGAAATTCCTGATGAATTTTCGATAGAAACTAGCTAACCCATGGAAACTTCTCACCTCAAAATATTTCTCGGTGATGACCAATTCTTGATCACTTCTACTTTATCCAGATCCATTCTCAACTCATTAGCCGAAACAACAAAACCCAAGCAAATGAGCTCTGTCTTCATAAATAAGAACTTTTTCATATTAATCAACAACTTCTCCTACTATAGCTTCTTCATCACTATGGCCAAATGCTTCAGGTGTTCAGCCACTGATTTACTGTAAATCAAAATGTCATCCAAATAAACAATAACAAATTTTCGGATGAAATCCCTCAGGACTTTGTTCATCAACCTCATAAATGTACTTGGTGCATTCATCAAGCCAAACGGCATGACTAGCCATTCATACAAACCTTTGTTGGTCTTGAAGGCCGTTTTCCACTCATCGACTTCCCTCATGCGAATCTGGTGGTATCCGCTCTTCAAATCGATCTTTGAAAAATAATTTGCCCCACTCAAGAAATCCATCAGATCATCCATTCTCGGAAGTGGAAACCTATACCTGATGTTTATGTTATTGATCTCTCTTGAATCGGTACACATCCTCTAGCCTCCATCCTTCTTGGGACTAAGTACTGTCGGAACATCACATGGACTCAAGCTTTCTCTAACCAATCCTTTGTCCATCAAATCCTAGACCTGCTTCTTGACCTCTTCATTTTCCTGTAGCGTCAACCTGTATGCGGCTTTATTCAGAAAAATATATCCCGGTATGATATCTATATGATGATTCACACTTCTCATCGGCGGCAACGAATGAGGTAATTCCTCCACTATGATGTCAGCGAACTCTTCCAGCAGTTCCTGAACCTCAACTGGTAAGTCATCCACTCTTGTGCTAGTCAGAATAATTCTCGTCTTCCTAACCACAAAGAATTGTGTATCTTCTTTCTTCTTAACCTCTGTAAGAAGTTCCTTCCCACTCATGAGAAGTACAGTGTTGCTTACTCCCAGCTTCACCTCCTTATCCTTTATCAGAAGCAACATATGGGTTCTCCCATTTTTCTCCAGGGTATATGTGTTCATTCTCCCATCATGAATCACATTTTTGTCATATTTCCATGGTCTACCCAGCAATAAATGACATACATCCATGGGAATAACATCACACAAAATTTTATCATTATATCCCCCTATCTTGAATTCAACCAAGCACTGTTTTGTAACAGTTACCTGGTGTCCTTTCTGTAGCCACGAAACTCTGTATGGGCTGGGATGATCAGTCGTCTCCAGCTCCAATTTTTCTACCATCTCTGTAGATACGAGATTATCCGTGCTACCACTGTCAACAATGACCTTGCATACCCTGTCCTTGGTCTTGCAAGCTGTCCTAAACAGTCTAGTCCTCTGAACCAAATTCTCCACCTCCTTCTTGGGTGTCAAAAGGACTTTTCACATCATAAGCGATCTTCCGCCTTCTGCATCTTTGCTCTCAACATTTCACCTCTCCGCTTCTGTGATGTGAGATTCTCCGATGTCCTTCTTTTTATCTGGACACTCGTATGACTTGTGCCCATTCTTTCCACATGTAAAACATGTGATTACTCCACCTCGGCCTCTTCCTCTACCTCTGGTACGAGGAAAATTATTTCCATCAGCATAATCTCCTCGTTGATCATTTTGTTGTCCTCTCTGTTTAACATACGGTTGCCTCTGTGAGGTTCCGCCTCTTTCAACCTTACCCTGAGGTTTCTTCAACTCCTCTTTGGGCTTCTGGAATTTCTCTTGGGCAACTGCTTTGCCTCTTGGATGGCTTCTGCCTTGCCCCCACTGTCCTTGCTTTCGGCTCAGCTTCTCCTCTTCTTTCAAAGCCAATTGGTAAGCATCTTCCATCGTTCGGATGGTTAGCATGCTTAACTCATCCTAAATATCATATCTCAGACCATTCAGATATCTAGCCACTTTCTCATCATCTCTCTCCCGATGACCTGCTCTATTGTTCAGTCGCTAGAATTCTTCAGTGTATTTTTTCACTATCATCAGTTTCTGTCTCAGGTTCTGCATTCGCCTGAACAGTGTGATTTGGTAATCTCTCGGGATGAACTTCACTTTCATCTTCGCGATCATTAGATCCCAACTTTTGATCTTTTGCTTACCTTTGTAGCGTCTGTTAGCTTGTTGCTCGTCCCACCACAATGCTGCATGTCCTTTCAAGCATGTGACAACATGCTTGACTTTCTTATCCTCTTCGATATATTCATAATCCAAGTAGGTGTCAAGAGCTCTAATCCAATATAGCATCTCCTCTGCATCTAGATTTCCTTCATAGACTGGAATTTCCATCTTCACCTTCGCACCCATCCTTCCGATGGCTTTCATCAACCTCTCAGTTGAAGCATCTTTTGTTGTGACCTCTTCTACATGTCCATCTTCCTCTTCAACTTTGGAATCACTGGAATCTCCAGCACCGACTCCGCGTATTTCTGTTGTCTCCATGTATTCGAGTCTTGCTCGGAGATCTCTCATCTACCTTTCATCTTTGGATTTCCTACCGAACTACCTCTTCTTCTCACCTCCCTATCTTCTGGGTCGGTGTTGCCTTTCTCTCCTCTACGGCATGGTGATTTCTCTTTCTCTGCTACAAAAAGAAAAGAATTCCCCTCCTCTGATACCAGTTTGCCTGCAGATGCACTCCTCGGAGCACGACTACTTCTCCAAGACCTTCTTTCCCCTCTCAACCTAAAGAACGTAAATGTTCTTCTATTTCCCTATCGGGAAATATACACCCACAGTTCTCTTCACGATCCCCAATTCTTTGTCTTATCGGAAGATCCGAACTTCATGGATTTGCGAGTTCACTATCGATCACTATACTCACGGATCCCCGAAATCCAATATGTCAGTCAACGCTGACTTTCCCTCTCCTTGTTGGGACTTTTGTCCTTATCGCGATTTCGCCACTCACGACACAAGGTGCTCTATTTTTCAAACCCCGATACATGAGACGCCGAAATGCCGAAACTTGCGATCTGGCTCCCTCGCGACTTCGGCACTCATGAGATCAAATGATTCCTTCCTCGACTCCCGAGGTTCGAGACACTGATACTCATGATATCACTGCCTCAAGACTTCGCTACTCACGAGGTTAAATAATTTCCCCGTCGACTCTCGATACCCGAGACGTCGAACCTCCGATGGTTTATGCCACCTGTTATCCACTATCTCCCATGGTCCACATTACACTACTTAGGTATCTGTTGGGACTTTGCTCCTCGCACTATTGTGATCTCCATAGCCAAATCTTTCGCTACTTTCTCGCGATGACCCGATAGCCGATTTCGTGATGGATCCAATGGTCATAGCTGGCTTGGATCGATGCTCTATCTATCCTGAGCTTGAACCTTCCTCTGTGCTTGCACTGTGACTTCCCAGCACCTCTACGAGATTTGACAACTCACAAAAACTCATGGATTCTCGACGGAGGATGTTGACCATCTATCTTTTCTTATGCAATCCCCGAAATGATGGTGTGTCTCCCCTCGAGAATCGTTTTACCTACTCGCCAACCTGCAACACTTCCTTTCAACCTGCTCACACACAAATTTTTTCTTGGCCCTTCACGAACATGAAGGTTTATCCCTCTTGAGCTTTCACGACTTCAAATCTCTCAGGAAGAAACTCTTGCATGCACTCCTTGCGGAAAATATTCAACCATGACCAAGTGTTGAAGCCTTCGATCTTGCGCACTTCTGCAGCAACAGTCTTTCAATCCCTTTTCTCAGAATCGCAACTCTGAGACTTCGTCTAGCCTGTGCATGACTTGCACGACACTGGTGCCAAATCCGCACTTCTAAGATGAATGAGAACAAAAGATAACTCTAATTGAACCCTTCTGTCAACGCACTCCTTACGGACAATTCAACTGCACTTCTTGCAGGAATTTCTTGGCTCAAGTAGAGAAACAATTGAAACTCATTCACATTCCCTCTCAGACTTCTATTCAACCATGAAATCACATACACAGCATATAAAAGAAAATGTATGAAAAGAAGAAAACATTCATGAGCATAACACCATAAATACACAGAGAATAACACAAGCCATGAATTTGAATCAGAACTCTTTCTATTAATTCAAATGTCTGTACATGGGAGTTCTTCATACAATTCTCAGCATGCTCTTCTCTTCTGAATGCTCTCTTGAATAATAATACAATGTACAATGATGGTGTCTATATCCCATTTCCCTCTTACGCTCTAAAGATATCAAATCTAGAATTAAATATTCTATCTACATTACATTAACTATATTAAATGCCTCATCTACCTAAGGATGAGAGCTATCTTTTCAAGGTCCAAATACAATTTACAAGTGCGCCTCATTAAATCTCCACACATTAATGTTTGCGCAACAATATCAAGCTATTTTCAAAATTTGTGCTGGCGCTGTCCAGCTATCTTCCGCTCCGCACTAGCTCGCTTGATGAGTTGTCGATGCTCCTGCATCAACATACAACAATGCTATCAATAAAGATTTATGATTTTCCAGTCTTCTTTAACCTTGCAACGAAAACTTCACCAATATGGAAGATTTCAAAGTCGATGTCTCAATCCTCTTCCAAGCTACATATCAAACTAATGCCTCTTACATAGAAGGTGGACAACATTTTTATCGATGAAAGAGTGGAACATCATGTCTTATAAATAATTTCTCTCGTGATTCCTCATTACCTGCTCCTAAAAAATTGAATTATTTTCATTGTTGTTTCAGCAATCAAATATGAATTATTTTCATATATAGAGATTTCCATGCCCCGTAGGCAAACCAACATTGGTCAAATCTGTGTCATGAAACCTCAACATTTATTTCTATTCTAAACCACCGTGTATCTGTGATTTCCTTGGATTTGAGCGTAATTTCAATTAATTAAAGTAACTGCAGTCTATCATAATTTCAATTCCTGATAAGGTACAATTTCAACGAATATCATGCCCATCATTAAAATAAATTTCAAAATTCTACAGTTTTATCCACGATATCCTTGGCATTACAGGAAAGAAATTAAACCTCTTCAAACTCAAAATGAATAAAATCTACACGGGGAAATTCCACTGCATCATTCAATAAACAATATCTACTCAGGGAAGGATCTTGATTAGAAAATTATTCAAGGACTTACAAATTACAGTGCCCCTGAGATATATCCTTCCTATCTAGCTTCTTTTCCACAGAAAATGGCCAACACTCATGCATGCAGAATAAAATAAAATTAATTCTTCATCCAAGAGAAATATGAATCAAAAGAAACCTTGACATCAAAAAATAATTTGGATAAGTGGAAGTTTTAACTTAGTATTTTCACATACAAAAATGATTTCAATAAACACATTCGATTTTCCTTTCGTCATTAACCTTGCACACAAAACTTAAGCAATATGGAAGATCGAAACACACTGCATACAGGCAATATATTCAAAACTATAATCTCTATTATATTTATTGTAAGAGACGATAAATTCCTAAATGTGCAAAATAGACCATCTTTAAAAAAATTTCATCAAAATGTTGTTCAGGATCCTTTTCATCAAAATGGTTTTCAGGATCTATTTTCAACAGAAACAAAAAATGACCGTGTGAAAATAAATTTAGATTAATTCTCTTTTCGTGCGAAAGTGAAAGACTGATCAATAAGAAACCCTAAAATGGAAAATAATTTTCATAAGAAATCTATGTACCAGTTATCTATCGAACCTTCAGCAATGCTATCAATAAACTTTTTTGGTTTTCTTTCTTAAAGCTTATTTGTAACAATTTCTAACCCTTCAACTCTATTATATTTGTTTGAAGAGGCAGATAATTTTGGAAATTTGTAAACCTGACCACCCCCAAAAAAATTCAGAATTATTCATCGATTCCTTGAATTTTCAAAATAGATTATCCATCAAAATACTCCACAGGAAACAATTAAGAATTAATACGAACACCATTAAGAATTAATCAGCGGTCAAAGTTGGCATACCTGAAACTAAATGAAATGGATGTCCAGGAATCAGTACTCCTACAAATTAAATATTGACACGATCGTTTCCCTTCTTCGTCATCAACCTAACAGACAGACACACATGCATAAAGAGATAACAACGCAAGGACTGTACCATCAAAAAACACACAATACATTCACATCCAAACCGACACACAAACCATGCAAAGCATCCAGACTCAAACACACAAACCACACAAAGCATCCAAACGCAGACACACAGACTAGATTAAAGAAGAGAATGATAAGGTCTGCGCGGGCAAAGAAAACATAATGTAAAGCCACTGGGTGGCCTTTTAACAATGGCCAAATGCAGGAAAAGCGCCTAAAAGCTGTCCAGATTCAGATTAAAGAAGAGGGAGCAAAGGAAACATAATGTAAAACCACCGCAGAGCTTTTTAACAACGGTCAAATGCAGAAAAAGCACTTGAAAGCTGGCCAGATTCAAATTACTGAACCAAACACTCTCTATCCAAGTCCAACGAATATTACGATGACATGTCATTTTTTTGTTATTATGTCAGAAAGAAAATCAGAAAATATTCTACCAGATGGGACCATTGTCCACAGAGATGATGATGACATGTCATTGTTTGTTATTATGTTAGAAAGAAAATCAGAAAATATTCTACTAGATGGGACCACTGTCAACGGAGATGAGGATGGAAGGTTGAGGCACCTAGGACGCTTCACATATCATCAATCAGTCGACGATGTTTCAGATCAAGGTCTTTCTTACGTCAAGATGAAGTTATTGCAAATACATCACTATTGAGCATCCGCCAACTTATTCTAACTATTATGTAGTAACCGTAAATGTTTGTGATATATGTTACTAATCATCTTGCTTTGAGAACTCCATTCATTAGGCACATGAAAATTGTTGGGACATTTGATATCCCAAATGACAGTAGTATAAACTCATAATGCCCATATCTTGTCATGGATGTCATCTTGCTTGATAATAACCTGACATCATGTCAATCTTGAAAAATATTATTGCACCTTTAAGTTAATCAAATAAATCATCAATCCTTTGCAAAGGATATTTGTTCTTTATGGTGACACACTTGGGTGTATCCCTTCTTAAAAAATTCTTCTAGTTGCATATGCAATTCCTTCAATTCTGGTGCATGCCCATTCTCTAAGGTGTCTTGGACACTGGGGAAGCTCATGGTCTTCAATACTTGCGACATTATCCCTAGCTACCTCTTCCATACAGGCTGCAAAAATTTGACATCCCTTCCTGAATTTTTTTTTCAGCAGCATGGTTGAAATTTCTGTAGCAATTGTTTCTCTCAGAATGCTTTGAATCTTGCTTTGTTTTCCATCCTCATCAAGAACAGTTATGGTATTGTTGTAATAATCTAGAACAACATGGTATTTTTCCAACCAATCCATGTTAATCAGACAGTCATATGATCCCAATGGTATGATGTTCATATCCACCTTTGTGTTGAGTCAAGTTATGTCTACTGGACAATATTTAACCAACTCATTGATCTTCCTTTTATCCCTGTGGCTAATTGAACTAACCAAAATTTATTATGCTTACTCCTTTGCAAGTAAAAATTTTCAACAATGTCAGAGTTTATGTAACTATGGCTAGCTCGAGAATCAATTTAAATTGATATGGGTTAGTTATCAATCTTACCTTCCACTTCAATCATGGGGGATTGATACTCTTCTTTCTTGTTATCCAAGGATGCATAAATCCTTGGAATGATTCCTCCCATATCTTCAACTACTTCATCCTCTTGAATGTCGTGCACAATTCTCATTCTTTCACCTTTGTGAATCTAGTCCTCATATAAATGATTTCCCTTACATTCCCAACATTGTTACAGGTTGTTTCCTTGACATTTTCCCAAATGAATATGTTGTCTTGTGCTCATTTTGGGTTGATTGACCTTGCTGATTTGCTTGGGAGTTATTTCCGAAAAAAGGTGGTTTAAAACCCTTATGCCTTTGCTCTGTCTTACCCTTCATCTTTTCATTCCAATATTTTTGGAAGAATGACCTCCCTCTTCTTTTCTCATAAAGATGCTTTTCTCTCCTCCAAAGTTCTGGGGTTATCATATTGTATCTTATCACTGTAAAAAGAGGGTAACCCACTCAAAAATCTTCGGATTTTGACCGTCTCATCCTTTGTGAAGACCACATACTTCAAAAACTCGAAGAACCTCTTATCATACTCATCCATTGTCATGCTTCCCAACTTGAGTCCAAATAATTTTTTCATCTTTGTTTCATATTAATGCTCTAATAAATATTTCTTTTGGAAATATCTTTTGAACTGCCTCCATGAGACCTTTCTCTCATCAAGGTACTTGGGTTGCTTAAGATGATCCCACCACATGGCTTCCTTTCCTTGCAAGTGGCCGGTTGCAATTAGTTTTTCTACCATGGAGGGATAATCGTGCAACTGGAAACATTTCTTCATTTGCAATCGCCAGGCCTCGGCCTTTTATCCCTTCCTTTGATCACCATTTGAAGTAGGTGGATTGATTTTCATGAGATCACCTTGAAAGATGTATCCCTTAGGCCTTCTCCTATGTCTCCTGACATGAGACACACTTGGGCTACTCCCTGTCCATGAACTTGCATGAGTTATCCTAGTGGATTTCTCTGGGGAATGATGATGCTTGCTCATGCTCCTTGAATGCCTATCATTCCCATGTTCATCTGATCCAGGTGGATATTGGTGGCCACCCACCTATTCCACTTGGACCCACACCATCGTTTCTTTTAGTTTTCCAGTTTCCTTAATTGTGGTACAATTTACTATTTTTGGCAGTTTTTCGGGTCCTGAACTTCCAGAGCCATTTTGAGGCCCTAAACGACGTTTTTTGGGCATGAATGCTATGACGAATATGGCTCCGCTTCGGACTCGATATTCATTGTGAGAAGTGTATTCCTCGGATATATCTTTCTAATGATGTATCATGCGCATCAAACGGAGATAGTATGCCAAAGTTACGACCCTGGGAAATTGATGTACCAATTTACCCCAACGGGGCCCATATTCTGGCGTTTCATCTCCCAGGGTTAGGTTTTTGGATGTTTAGGGTTTTCCATTGTTTCTCAATAATATATAGGCCATCGAGCCTCATTGTAACAAAGTGTTCAGAGGCCAGTAGCCACCGCATCTCTTCTCAGAGATAAACTACCAACGCCCGAGCTATTGTATTTACATTCTATCTGTAAGCATATTTTAGTCATTTGTTGTTAATGAAATGAAGTTTTACTTCCGCCGCATATTTGTGTTTATGTGTATTTCTATATTTCATTGTGTTCCTGCATAAATCTAGATCAGTGGTATCGGAATACTCTTCTCTTTCTCGATCCTTCTTTGCATGTCCCCAACGAGGTCGGGGTATAATGGGTTAGGGCTCGATCTTGTTGAACCCTTGTAAGATCAGCCTCGCAAACCCTGACGGTTGCCCATGGGGGAAGAAAATAATGATGAGGGAGCAGGAGATCCTATCAAATTATTGCTCAAGGAGGCCCTCGAGAGACAAAGGAACGCGATGATGGACAACTTTGCCCAGATCCTTCAACAGCTGCCCACTGGTAGCGCATCTACATCCAGCAGCCACTCTGGAGGCACCACTCCTTTTAAGGTACATAAAAAATTTGACATCGCCATATTTGAGGGCCAAATAGATGCAGATGTCGTTCATAGATGGTCGAATCTATTAGAAGAATATTTCTCGGTTCATGACTTTTTCAATCGATAAAGGATTATTTTTGGACTCCTTAAAGCCACCCCGCATGTCAAGGACTAGTGGGAAACCTACTGGGAGAAACAGAGTGAGGGGGAATCCTCTCTGTTCTCAGTCGCACCCACTTGGAATTATTTCCGAGATTCCATCAAGGAACAATATTATCGCGTGGGTAGATATGAGGACAAATACATACAATGGATTACGCTGCGGTGCGAAAGGGACCAAGATGTGCATGAGCTGACGAATCTGTTCCATACCCTACACACAAAGATGGGTATCAAAGATTCAGAGAAACATTTAGTGTTAAAGTACCGCATTTGTCTTCATAGATACATCCAGGAGGAAATGGAGTTCCTCGACATATCGTCGCTTGGTGTGGCATACGGGTATGCTGCCAATATTGAGCAGACGTTCAAATAGAAGAAGAAAGACTACCAGTCTGTGAATCCTAAGCAAGGGAAAGGTACCCCTAAACTGTCGAACAAAGGACCAAGCCAAGGCCGGGTAGCCCAGGACAACCTGCCAAAGCTGCAAGCAAAGAACAACACCACGAAGCCAAAAATGGACACGTGGAAGTGGTGCGAGTTCCATAAGAGCTCCACTCACAACACAAGTGAGTGTCGGGCGAAGCAGTCATCGGTAGCCAAGTTGAAGGCTTTTGAATCAGATGCAGGCTCTGAATCTGAATCAGAACCCAACACGGGGAATGACAGGGGGAAGCAGATTATCGATACAGAGCCCAATGCCACTGTTTCCACCCCGAAGATCCAGAAGAAGGAACCAGAAGATCCAGAGGAGGTAGAGCACCTCTTCCATTCCCAGATGTGGGTAAAGGGTTCCTCATTGCAATTCATTGTCGACAGGAGGAGCCAAAAGAACCTCATCTCAGTAGAGGTCATGAAACGACTGGGCTTGTCGACCATAGCACACCCACAACCATACAGCATTGGGGGGTTGGACCAAGGACAGGACCTCCGTGTCAGCCAACAACGTGACATTACTCCTCTTGATGTTTCTGATGTACTATTAGGCCAACCATACTTGTGGAAGCGACATGCTATGTATGAGTCGAGGCCTTGTGTTGATATTATTGCTTTGGGAAATAAGTTGTACAGGATACCGGAAATAGCACTTCCTACAACCATCTCTTTGGTTACTGCAAAAAAATGCAGTAAGATCATTGCCAAAACCAAGAAATTTTTTTTCCTGATGATCCACCCTCAGGGAAAGAAGAAGACTGTGGCCACGACCTCCAGATAGGTCCCCTCTGCATGACAACAAAATATGGATAAGGTCATGGAGGAGTACGAGGACATCTTCACCTCCCTCAGAGGGGTTCCTCTACACTGTAAGGTCAAGCACCCCATCGATCTGACCCCAGGTGCGTTGCTACCCAATGGACCAATCTATCGGTGCTATGTTCTGGAGAATGACGAAATCAAGAGGTAGATTCAGGATCTGTTTCATAAATGTCACATCCGACCGAGTTCATCGCTCTGTGGGAGCCCGATCGTGCTTGTGCAGAAGAAGGATGGGACTTGGAGACTCTACATCGACTATCGGGCACTGAACAAGATCACTGCCCAGAATAGGTACACAATCCCACAGATTGATGATATTCTGGACCAACTCAAGGGGGAGAAATATTTGAGCAAGATTGACTTGAAGTCTGGGTATAACCAAGTACCAATCGAACCCTTTGATGTGTGGAAAACTGCCTTCAAGTCCAAGGAGGGCATTTTCAAATGGCTGGTCATGCCTTTTGGGTTTACTAATTCCCCTGCAACCTTTATTAGACTAATGGACGACATCTTGCAACCATTCACCAACTCATTTATAGTGGTGTACTTGGATGACATTTTGATCTTCAGCCAGACTTGGGAAGAGCACCTCCACCACATCCTACAAGTCCTCCAAACGCTGCAGCAACACAAGTTGTGTGCCAATTTGGAGAAGTGCACTTTTGGCATGACCCAAGTTCAGTATATGGGATACATTATTGATTAGCAAGGGGTTAATGTGGATCCAGCCAAGATCCAATTCATTAAGGATTGGCCAGCCCAAACCACCCTAACAGAGCTCTACAGTTTTTTGGGTCTTGCCAATTTCTACCACAGTTTTGTGTTGGGATTCTCTCCTATCACATATTCTCGTGAGGAGACATATCCAATCCTTTCTTATGATTTCTACTATGAGGATGAGGGGAGCACTCTTACAGATGATATCTCATGCAAGTTGGAAGAGATAGGGTAGATTCCTTTCACACTATACAATTTGGAGGATCGCCTATTAATGACTGAGGATCAGGTTACACATGTGTTGACCAAAAATGATGGATCGAGTAGATTGATTGAGGAGATTTCTTGGAAATCCCAGATGGAGGAGCGACACATCAATATAGTAGGTGGATTCACTAGTTCCCAATTGCACATCATCATGGAGGAACTAGAACAATTGAAGTCAAATTACTTGCAACTATTTATGGGTTTAGGAGCTACATTATCAGTTGAGTGGCATTCTCTTCACCACCTATAGCAGGGACTCCATCATCTTTGGTAGGAGTGACACAGGAGGGCATGTGTGCCACACATATTGAGAGGGATGAGCATTTCGAGTTGCAGGTACTCGAGGAGAGTTTGGATTGCACTCTGAATTAGCATTGCAGGGATCATGCACCCTTTCTTTTGGAGAGCTCATTAGAGGTTTCAATCTTAGCTGCAGAGGAGATACTTGAGCACATTCCTTGTGGACCATGCTGTAGGGAGATATACTGATACTTGGATTGGGTGGACATATACATGAAGTATATGGACACACCTTGGGATGTAGGTTCAGTCATCATTAGCAGAGTGTTGGGTCCAATAGCGTATACAGGATATAGGATGGTACAAGAGGACACGGTGGTGTGCAATAGTATACAGGAGCCCTTGTTGACACATGGTGGTGTTCACTGGAGCTTCGAGGTGTTTCCTCCAGGGAGACCTCCTGAACGAGTCCTTGATTTTATCATTGGGATCAAGGAAAGTCGTGGATTGATGGATGATGAGATGCCTTGGTTGTGTAGGATCCATGATAGAAAGTACCTGGAGTGGCGAGTGAATTCAGAGTGTGATGAGCAGGTGATTATGATTAGAGTAGTGCAACATCAGCATGGTGGCATCTCTTTGAGATTGGTATGGGACCTTGAAATTGCAATTGTTAACATATTGACAACTGACACCAATGGGATTTCTAGTTTATGTAGGTTTGGTTGTTGTGAGGAGGGTATTTCGAGGAGTTGATCAAGTTCATACAACTTATGATTGCTTGGATGATCAAGAACAGTTAGGTAGAATCTTGTGACAACACCTCGCAGATTCACACTATGAGCAAATGATACTCCACCTTCTCCAGGATGGTTTGGGACCCTAGTATCATTTTCAGTCAGATTGAGTCACTGGAGCATCAGATTATGATAACATTTCTTGAGGAAAAGCAATATTGGGGTGGGAGGATTTGTAATGTTCAATTTTTGGCAAAATTAAATATTTAATTAATTATTTCATTATGTTTCCTAAAGTTAAATTTGGTAACTAATATTTAATTAATTATTATTTAATTTTAAGTGACTTAATCAAAATAACCTTATAAAGTCACTTTATTAAATAAAGTGCTCGTCTAGAAGCTTTGAGAAAGTTGGGTTAGATCTCTCTACAAAGATCCACATAACCTTTAAAAAGAAAAGAGAGAAAGTCATTTTGGAAGATTGG
This sequence comes from Picea mariana, assembly GCA_032191745.1. NCBI lineage: Eukaryota > Viridiplantae > Streptophyta > Pinopsida > Pinales > Pinaceae > Picea > Picea mariana. The sequence continues at coordinate 116,917 of JASDQU010011408.1, read as the reverse complement.
ATTTTGGATCATTTTCTTGTGGAGTGCTCGGTGAGCCAAGGTTTTCGTTAGGGTTTTGGAAAAACCCTTTCATTAGAGTTTGGCTTCGGTGGTGAGACTATCCACCCTAGTTAAAAAAAGAGGGGAATCCATCTAGGGTTTCCATTGGAGCTTTTGTCCCGTTTCATCTTGGTGTTCTATTTGGAGAGATGGGGCATTGTTCCACGTTATGTTTTTTTATTATTTATGTATTGCAACTTCCATAACAACCATTTCTTCTTATAAAGTTGTATTCAGTGGTCCCGTAATAATAAAATTCCCCCGTTATATCTTCCATTTATGTGTTCTTTGATGTGTATATGATATGTTTGAAGAAATTACAAGGGTTTGTAAGAAAGTTAAAGCCCTAATTTTATTTACAAATTAAAACCCTAGTTTTCTCATAAGCGAGATCTTATAAACTATTTAGTGGTCTCCCTTCATTTTACTTCACAATTTGTTGAACAAATCACAAGTCTACCAGATAATTTCTTTGCCTCCATTATGTATCCACATCATATTAAATAATGTATAGAATTAATCAATTTCTGCTTCTGCTTCCTGTAATATGACCATTGATGGTTTCTCATTTTACTAAGAAATTCAGTGCATTTATTTTATCATGGCTTTCCTTTACCCTAAAAAGATAAAATATTCATATCTTTTCTGGTTTATATTTTTTCAACAAGGTAAATGCCTCATTGATTATTGCTTGAAATGCTAATGCCTTATTGTTCATCGCCTCTTCCTCCATTGCTTCTTTTGTTGGTTTCCTTCTCAAGCCTTTCTTCACATGCCTTTCCTCTTGAGATGGGTGGCCATTCCTCATCGCATGAAGGTGACAAATTGGTGGTTTCTAACGAAAGGTATATTTCCATAGTGCACTTCTATTTCAAAATTACAAGTTGATTCAAAGTTCTAATCACCACTTCTTGCACCTAGGGGAGGTATTTCTCCTTCTTATACCTCAGACCTTTTATCCTTGGAGACTCTTGTCTTGCCTCTTTCTCATTATGAATAGAAAAATATTTAACATTTCAATTAGTTGTGGGGTTTCTATGGCCCTTGCTAGTGTCATTTTGGTGACTGTCTTGAAGAATCCGTCTTCTTGAGTAGCCTTGTGAAAGGTTGGGGGGGTGGGGACCTTTTTGGACATTTTTTTGGAACTATTAATAATCATGGTAGAAGTTGCACTTAAATGAAATTTTCTCATAACTAAGATTTCACGTATGAACTCAATCTCTAATATGAATTTCCAAATATTTCAAAAACTATTTTTTAGGTGAAATTCTACACAACCTCTTAAAT